>RXON01003233.1:0-16530 GCA_009667805.1 Leptobrachium leishanense
ACAGTTACACCAGATTTAAAAAATGGCCCCAAGTTCAATGAATATAATAGATTACTAGAAATAGCACCCCAATAAGGCTAGGGTCAGACTAACGCATTTTTCACGTTGTCCGTGAAAATGTGCGTTCGAAGAATGGACGTATTTTTTCACGGAGTACGCGATAGCGGTCATACGATGCGCAGTTTCATCCGTGATTTTGTACGGATCATCAATAAAACACTTTTTGGGTCTGGACGTTATGTTGGCCGGACATTAGCAGCGTCTGACGTCTCCTAATCACGCAAACACGCCTCTAGCGGACGCAGCGCACTCTGTACGTCAGTACTAGTGGTTTAACGTTCTCGAAAAAATGCGTTCATTTTCCACTTGCGTTGCGCAGCCGGACTTTTGTGCGACCGTACTTCGTATATTGGCCGTCATTGCCCGGCATCTGCTGCTAGTGCGGCCGTGATTAAGTGCGCCAGAACGCGCGTTCGCACTGCCTCAGTCTGACCCTAGCCTAAGACACATTAACACAGCGTATATCTCCCATATCCCCGAAACATCACATGGAAAGATACTATGACTCTTAGGCTGGGGTCAGACCAGCGCACTTTTAACGTGCGTTCTGGCGCACATAATCACGGCCGCACTAGCAGCAAATGACGGGCAATGACAGCCAATATACGAAGTACGGGCGCACGAAAGTCCGGCCGCGCAATGCAAGTGGAAAATGAACGCATTTTTTCGAGAACGCAGAACCGCTAGAACGGACGTACAGAGTGCGCTGCAGCGGCATAGCGGTGTGTGTGTGTGATTTGGAGACGTCAGACCCTGCTCGTGTCCGGCCAACATAACGTCCAGACACCCAAAGTTTCCTGGTTTGGATCTGTAAAAAAATCACGCACAAAAATGCGCATCGTGTGACCGTTTTCGCGTATTCCATGAAAAAGTACGTCAATGCGTTCGGACGCACTTCTTTACGTTCGCGTGTAAAAATGCTTTCGTTTGACCCTAGCCTAAGTGCAGTGTTTATTCATTAAATGATGAGCAGGATGGAGGGAGTTGATCTAATCTGCAGCCTTTTATATAAAATAGCTTTGCGCGAGGTGAACTCAACTTATTTCTATTGGGAATTATTTGCCATGTCACTGCAGCTCATTGTTTAATGAATAAATGTGTCCTACAGGGGAGCACATCCATCACAAGGACACATTTACAAAAAAAGAAACACACATATGAAATGAGGCATAAGTGACACATTATAACATTAACATCATTTTTTTAGCGTGTAACATTTTAATATCTGTGATTTTTACTCTTGCATTTTATTAATAAATAATTCATTGTATGATCTGAGCCTCCCTATTCATTTCTCTTGTGAATTAAATACTCAATACATGTACATTTTGGGGATATCGCTTACCTTTCCAAAGCTGCCTTCTCCAAGCATTTTGTGGACGGTGTAATTGTCCAGACGAACGCGGTTCTCTGATGGTGTCTCCAGAGTCGCAGCGCGCTTCTTCTCTCTCCCTCCGCTGTCTTCTCCTCGTCTCCTCTTCATTCTTCAGTCCTTAGATGGATGCAGAAGGACGTCTTCTTCAGTCTATGGATGGAAACCGATAGATACAGGTGAATGTCTTTTTCAGTCTACAGATGGACGTACCTGAATATCGTCTTCTTCAGCCTACAGATGGACGTAGCTGGATGTCGTCTTCAGCCTACAGATGGACGTAGCTGGATGTCGTCGTCAGCCTACAGATGGACGTAGCTGGATGTCGTCTTCAGCCTACAGATGGACGTAGCTGGATGTCGTCTTCAGCCTACAGATGGACGTAGCTGGATGTCGTCTTCAGCCTACAGATGGACGTAGCTGGATGTCGTTATCAGTTTTCAGATGATGCAGATGGATGTCGTTTTCTTCAGTCTTAGGTAAATCTTCTTCTTCGTTGAGTCGCTTTGTGAAAAATTTGCCAAAATACACTACCAAAAAACACTTCTCTGCAGCTCGAAGGCGTACAAGAGATATGGCAGTTGGCTCAGGTCAGCCTAGTTTCTTGGCAGGGTTGCCATGGCAGCTCCAATCAGGCACCTAGTGCCATGCGGGCGCCATTTTTACAAACAGGAGAATGTCTTAATATGTGCTTTAAGGGGCAGCATAAAAAGTTGTTTTAATACAATATAAAGAAGCAACTTTATCAGATTCTTAGGATCCTCTTATGTCTATTAGATCCCATTATATTACCAGTTGATGTTAGTGACAATATTCTTCTATATATTGCCACTGTGCAGCAACCTAAGGTCAATATATATTTGAATATAAACACCCTACAGGCCTACACGTCTGACTATAAACGATGGACACATGGTGTGGCATTTTATTACAATACACTGTATCACTACAATAAGTTGCAGCATCTGTGTGAGAGTGTCTGTATACAGAGTGTGTGACATGGAGAGTGTTTGTAAAAGTGTCTTACAGGCCTGTAACATGATGCATGTGAGACCATGAATTCACTCGTCATTCTTTTGTCATATTCATTTAACAGGGTTGTTCAGAGAAAGGTGAAAATCAGGAGAATTGGCAGGAGAAGAGAACAATCTAGACCAAATAGCTGATTTGGAAAGTGAGATAAATGGGAGAATTTTTCTGGTTTGGCTACTTTGACCTAGAATTTTCACTTCTCCAGTCATTCTCCTGAGGCGCACCTTTGTTTGAATAGACACTTTAATTTAATTTTTTTTTATTTAAGTCAAAACTTTTCTGCAGACAGCTATTCTTCAGACCAACTCAGTCTTTAAATAAGGAGCGTTTTATGTAATTAGTATTTACAGTAAAGAAAATCTAAAATATTCATTTCATTTTTACCTACATCATAAATGAGATTTTTTTTTCATCTTTCGTCTTTCTATGATATTAGCATTTTTCCTTTGTGTTGTATGATCATAGTTCTATTAATATTAATTATTTATTAAGTCCTGACACATTGCGCAGCGCGGTACAAAGGTGTGATGGGTAAAAACGGGACAATTGTACATTACATACAGGAGGCAGGTCAGTATTCCTGCCAGTAGATACATTACGACATGAGGGCCCTATTCCCGTGGGAATTTACAGTCTAGATGGGTGAGGGGATTAGAAACAGGAGGAGGGGACTGCAGGGATGAGTTAATGCAGGGAGAGGTGAGGTCCATTTTTGGGTCGGTTGGATGTTTTGTTACGGAGTCAGGAGGTCGTCTTCCCTAAACAGAAGGGTCTTTAGGGAGCGTTTAAATGAAGCCAGATTGGGGGACAGTCTGATATTGCGAGGAAGCGCATTCCATAGTGTTGGCGCCGCACGAGCAAAGTCCTGCAGTCTGGCATGTGAAGAGGTAATGATGGAGGATGCCAGGCGCAGGTCATTGTTGGATCTTAGGGGACGGGCTGGGGTGTATCTGGTGTTTAGTGCGGAGCGGCGTTAGTAAGGGTTTTGTAGGTCAGGGTGAGTATTTTGAATTTGATTGTGCTGTGGATGGGGAGCCAGTGTAGGGATTCACAGAGAGGAGCGGCAGAGACAGAGCGACGGGTGAGATGGATTGATTTATTTATAAACTATTTTACCAGGACAGATACATTGAGATTTCTCTTGTTTTCAGGTATGTCCTGGGGTCAAGAATATTGAATTGTTACAGAAATACAAAGTAATAAAGATATTAAAATAATAACACAAATATACAGATTAACACAGAAAATAAATATGTAGGAAATATAGTCACTGTGTTACATGTTTACAGGTGCATTCTGTATCGAGGTATGTTAATAGAGATCTCTTAAGGGACTGGGGAAGATTTGATGGCGTCTGGGAGGTTATTTATTTATTTATAAAGTATTTTACACAAATGTAACAGCTTAGAGATTCACTGGTCAAATTTCAAGAGTACGGGTTCCATTAACAATCACTATGAATACCGAAAATGCCAGAATGCACGCACAAAACAAACAAAAATGGCTAAAGCCCAATACTTCAATGTAAATCTAAACAATAACATATCAAACCCTAGAAACTTTTGGAAAATCATAAGTAACATACAAGCACTCCCCCCCCCGTCCACACCCAACCAGCTGCTGTCAAAGAAAACAACCAAACCCTGCAACACCCCTAGATGTAGCACATGCCTTTAATGATTACTTTGCTGGATGTGCCACCACCCTGATTGCTAAGCTAAGAAATGAAACGCAATCAGACAGGCCGCACACAGGTCAGGCCCCTCCAACTGTGCAAAGACCCTGTATCAGAGAGGAATTCAGTTTTAGACCAGTGCCTGTCTGTCACGATCCCCCCTATAGGGAGTTAGGGGGGCCCTTTAGGCTGCGTATTTTTAAGCCCTTTAGGCAGGTTTGCAGTCATATTGCAGGATCAAGCATACACTAACAAACTAGAAACAAGAGAGATTGTCATCTGCACTAACACAAAGGGGGACCCTGTACTAGGTAATTACCCTGTACTGGGTAAACACAAAGTGACAAATCTGCAAGCAGACAACAAGAAATAAACAAGTTAACAGAAACTAGAAAGATCCCTAAGCCCTGACTGAGATCCTTGAAAGGTTGACTCGAAATACTAACTAGGCTAGGTCTGCAAGGTGTATAAAACATAAACCAGACATACAATGAATGCAGGTATACAGATTCCAGGGAACAAACCAGGATATATGCTGCAACAAATCAGACACATGAACTCATAAGAACATATATACAAGACACAAATAGAATATCCAAGAAACCGAGCCGGGTCATACACGGGTTAATATAAGCACGGTACAGGGGACAGACAGAAGAGAAGATCCGATATCCAAAGCCAGAGAGTCATATAAACCGAAATCAGAATAACAGAATGTAGCACAATTCAAGGAGCAGGGACACAAAAGGTAGAAGCTATCCAAACCCAAGGATCTGATCCACTACTGGCTCATATATAGGGCTGGATTGGTCATGTGACTACAGAGCATCAGTCACAAGAGAGACGTTCTGCACAGACCATCCCATTTAACCCACAGGAGCTGCTGAGCTTCGCTCTCACCATCAGAGGGCCTGACTACCCTGTAGAAACGTAACACTGTCAGTGTCGTTACTAAACTTCTCCGTAACCAAAAAATGAAGTACCAGTCTGGACCTGATCAAATCCCAGCAATGCTGCTGAAAATCAGTGCGTTGGCAATTGCAAATCCTGTCGCAACCCTAATCAATGAATCACTGGCGACCGGATACATATAGTGAATGGAGATGTGGAGACAGCGCTTATGTATGTGTTTATGTATGTGTTTTATGTAAAATATAAGGACTATAAAATTAACACAATAAGAAAAATTTTTGGTGGTAGCGTCCCTTTAATGTCTAACACGTGCTTAGATTTCTTTTGTACTTTTAATTAATTTAATAGCATAGTAACTATGGACCTCTTTCCAAACCCTCTCCACCATGGGACATGCCCACCATGTGTGATGATAAGAACCTTTATGGATGCATCATCTATCTTTAGAGGATACGAAACTAATAGGATTATTCAGTGAGAGGTGAAAACCAGGAGAACTGTCAGAAGAAGAGAACAATCTAGACCAAATAGCCGATTTGGAAAGTGAAATAAAGTATAGAATTTTGACCTAGAATTTTCACTTCTCCAGTTATTCTCTGGAGTTTCACCTTTCTTTGAATAGATCTGTATAGGGTTTTATCACATGGAGTGGATAGGTCCCAAGGTGGAGATGTTCACATTTCAGCCCTTTAATTTATTTTGCCATTGAACAGCCCCCATTTTATTCATTGCAGACCCATTTCTAGTTAACGGCCCATTTCATTATTTAGACTTATCTCCCTCACAATGCCAACCCCTGTGCCCCACAAGCTTCCATATGGATTGAAGAAGAGCTCCCTGTGCAGGTCTGGTTTCAGCTCATTGGCTCTCCTTCGCTTTATCCGGTCCACAAGTCTGCAGAATGGGACAGTATGGAGCATCGTGCGGCAGAATGGAGCATCGTGCAACAGAATGGAGCATTGTGCGACAGAATGGAGCATCGTGCAGCAGAATGGAGCATCATGGGGCGAAATGGAGCATCATGGGGCAGAGTGGAGCATCATGGCACAGAATGGAGCACCATGGGGCAGAGTGAAGCATCATGGGGCAGAGTGGAGCTGCCTGGGAGTAGGAAGGGGTAGAAAAGACTGCCCACACTTCTTACATGGTTGCAGTATTGATGACAGGGACTAGTGCAACAAACCTGTGCCTGATAGTCGCAAGAGGCATTGTTTTGTGCATGACAGTGGCCGGCTCCTTGACGGGTTCAGCACTCAGATAATGTCTGGCTGTCTGTCCACATCTCCAAAAAGGAGCACCAGAATTCATCAGGTCTACCTGATTACCCACGCAATCCGTTTCCTGGCCACTGCTTGGTAACGTGGCCAACAGGAGGGGAACGCTGGCCGAATGCTTTTAATGCATTCCGACAGCTGCCCCGTCCACTCGTATACAGGCATGCCAGCCCAGCGCCGGCTTCCCGGTATCTAGGGCGGTATCGGTACAGATACTAGTATTGATGCGTCCCTAGTATGCAGTTCTGAAACGTCTGGGGTTCCAAGGTTTAAAAGCGTTGTCTTGGGTTCAATAGAAAGGAAATATGACAAAATGCAAATACCAGGTGAAACCGTCAGCACCAGCCAAACCCCATCCCCACAATAAAATCACATACTCACCTCCTATCCCACGGTGAGTACCAACAGCCTCCTTCGTCCACCGGGAGCAGGGAGAGACTGGGGGAAGAAGTCCCCCAGTCACCACCTGCTGATCACTACGCAGACCTGCTGGATCTCGCGAGGCGAAATTCGACAGGTCATGTGACCGGCGCCGTCTGCCTCCAATTGAGTCCTATGGACTCCATTGAGTAGATGCAGTGAGCTCGGGCTGTGTTGGTTAAATTTGGCACTGTCAGTGATTTTAGAACTACTTTTCCCATGATACCTTGGCTGCCGTAGCCTCATGGAGGATGTAGTTCTAGTAACTCTGAAGCGTCTAAGGTCAGCCACTGATCTCGGGTCTGGACGCCGCAAGTAAAAGCGTTTTTGTTGTTTTAGGATTGTTCCTGCTTGAGAGGGTCACCTGTAAAATCAATAAACCAAAACAAAGAGTCCAACTCCAGCATTTATTCTCGCAGGGTAAGTAGAGATTGCTGCTATATTGATTACTATATCCGAGATACATATATTTATATCTGTTGTACATTTTTGATTATCGTGAAATGATTGGCAGATCACTGAGCGTAAATACACCCCTGAGTATAACAGTGTGAATGTTGCACTACTATTCCCACTATGCTGAGCTCTACATGCCATTGCTTATCAGTGGTATCTTGTCCAAAGCTTTATAGTTTTAGACCTCAGGGTTTCTTCCTCAGTGCATGTTGCTCATCCCTGTCTACTCAGCGCTTTCCTAAACGTGGAAGTCTCTGAAGCTTTTCTACGCAGCTTGTGTACCTAGGTAAGTTGCACATGGCTCTGAATTTGCAGCATATGTACACAAGATCTGTAGCGCATGCGATGAGCTATTGATTGATTGGAAGTCAGAATCAATCCATCGGCTGTTTCTCTCGGGACGCTCGCTATCGGGAGCGCTTTGAGAGAGGTTGATACAAACACGCAGAGTGTGCTGACGTCATCAGTAACTGATACAGTAATCGGCAGCTGGGAAATTGAGAGGGGGGGTAGCACTCCACACAGTCTGATCATTTTTAAAAGCTAAAGTTGTCAAGGTGTATCGTGTCCCTTTAATTTTTGTGTATGAAAGCATATATATATAGTATGTGTTAAATGATGGGTATTGCTGTCTGAATACACCTTTATTAGAGACGCTTGGAGAGCAAATAGTTGAAATCACACAAAACTCTTGGGGCCCTATTACAGTCATCGCGCTAAAACGGGGACGCTAGGGAGAAAAGCCTGCGCCTGCAGGTTTCTCTTTTGCGTCCCCATTTTAGCCCTATAATTACAATGCAGGCACTAAAAAAGCTGCCTGCATCGTTATCGCCCGCTAAGCCCCCGGATGCACACGGTAGCGCTAAGCACCGCCACACACATCTCCTCCATGGAGTCCATAGGACTCCATTGAGGCAGACGGCGCCAGTCGTATGACCTGTCGGATTTCGCCTCGCAAGATCCAGCAGGTCGGCGTAGTGATCCGCAGGTGGTGAATGGGGGACTTCTTCCCCCAGTCTCTCCCTGCTCCCGGCGGACAAAGGAGGCTGTTGGTCCTCACTGTGGGATAGGAGGTGAGTATGCAATATTATTGTGGGTGGATGGGGTTTGGCTGGTGCTGACGGTTTCTGCTGCAGCGGAATCCGTTAGCACCAAGTCCCGGCTGTGGTTAACTTTCTGCTAACCACAGCCGGACGGTAATTAGCGTTAGTATATTGTAATCCTAATGCTAATTAACACTTTGCGCTCCCCATGTTAAGTATAGGGAGCGCAAAGTACAGTAACCTTGCGCTGAAAAGCGCAAGGTACCAAACGTTAAAGGTTTTTAAACCCGTTAGCGTTTGGATTGTAATATGGGTGGCCGGCGTTAGGGCCACCAGGGCTAACGTTAACGCTCACGCAGGTGAGCACTAACGTTAGCACCAAGAATGTAATTGGGCCCGTGGTGCAGGGCAGAGCATATATTTAGGTCTGAAGATGGACAGAAAACACAGATTTAAATAGTCAATGCCTATATCATTGTTGGCAGCATGCTTAATAACAATATTTAAAGGGCACAGTCTTTCCCCAACATAAATCCAATGCAGGCAATTGCACTGGATTGCAGGCACTGTTTTTTTCACACGATTCAGCCAATCAGAATTAAGAACCACAATTATCTCACGTTAAGGTTTTGCGTCTGTCAAAATCAATCTGAGCATATATGCTGCAGCAATAATAAATGCACACACAACTTCTCCATTTTATTGGTTTGGTATGAGTAGAATGGGCAACTAAACTTTGTTTTTTTTTTGGGCTGGTGTATTTGTGTTCGTCCAGGTTGTTCAGATTTGCCATTAACACCAGCTTTTCAGAGTTGCTAAAATTGTGCGCGTAAAGGCTATGTGGTAATTACCGCGAATAGATTGTAATACCATCCTCGTACCAGCGCACATACGCATTTGCACTCACAATGTTAAGTATAGGACGCACAGCTTTTGCGCATGTTCACCCGCGGTAGACGATTGCGCGCTTTTGTTGCGCTGACTATGTAACACGGCATTCGGCGCAAATGATCTTACCCCTCGTGTTAATGTTTTTTTGCAGCGGCGCAAATGTTTGGCCGAAGATTGTAATTTAGCCCCAAGTGTTTTGTGTGATTTCAGCTATTTGCTCTCCAAGCGTCTCTAATTAAGGTGTATTGAGACGGAAATACCCGGCACTCCTGCATATATGTTGATACCTCCTCTGTGAGATTCCGTTTTTTGTTTTATTTTGTATCATCATCACTTTTTAGGTTTACTTCTCAATCAGTAGGTGTGTTGTCTGTAGCTTATACTAGAGACAAATGATCACAATAGTGGAGGGAATATAGGTTTTTTCTTCCTCCCTCCTTTTTTTTGTGTTAAATGATGCCCAGATGAACTATGACATCACATCAAAGCAGTTTATTTTTTTATAACTTCATGGGGGGAGTATTAAAGTTCAAAGTGACAATTCTCTTGGTTTATATAGTCACTGCTGACTCAACAATCTTTTATTATTATTATTATTATTGCAGGCATTTATACAGCGCCAACATATTCAGCAGCGCTTTACAATAGGGGAGCACAAACATGAGACCTACATGATACATAATGAAAAGATGACCCTGTCCGTAGGATAACTGTCCAAGTAGTGCAGTACTTCACCAAGTGCTCAGTCAGACATCCCGTGATCTTACAATCTAAGGGACTGGGGTAGGTGAAACAGATAGGAGCAGAGGGAATGTAAAGATGGTTAGCAGGGCAGCATAGGAAGACCCAGAAACCTGGGCTTAGTGAGAGTAATTAGAGAGAGAAGTGGAGACAGCTGGAAGAAAGACCTTAAGTTATGGATCTGCCCTGGGTGGGAAGGTGGATAGGGAGGGTTATATGGGACAGCAGAGGGGAAGGAGCCATGCAGTCTGTCTTGTGTGTATGCTGCGAATAGAGTTATGAAATGGAGGGAGATTTTAAAATAAAAGGCAAACATAAAATACAATTGCATAAATATGGCGGTCAGGAAAATAGGGTTGAGAATAGGGGACGTCGTGATGGATCCGGATACCTTGATGCAGGTTTAGGGGCGCAGAGGGGAAGGAGCCATGCAGTCTGTCTTGTGTGTATGCTTGATGCAGGTTTAGGGGCGCAGAGGGGAAGGAGCCATGCAGTCTGTCTTGTGTGTATGCTTGATGCAGGTTTAGGGGCGCAGAGGGGAAGGAGCCATGCAGTCTGTCTTGTGTGTATGCTTGATGCAGGTTTAGGGGCGCAGAGGGGAAGGAGCCATGCAGTCTGTCTTGTGTGTATGCTTGTTGCAGGTTTAGGGGCGCAGAGGGGAAGGAGCCATGCAGTCTGTCTTGTGTGTATGCTTGATGCAGGTTTAGGGGCGCAGAGGGGAAGGAGCCATGCAGTCTGTCTTGTGTGTATGCTTGACTCCCCGGAGTCAGTGATGCTCGGTACGGGGAGAAGTGCTGAGACAGGGCGGCTAATTAACTTGAGCGGGCGGGGGGGTTTGTTGGGGGAGACGCTGAGATGGTTAATTCGTTCTGTCTGTGTTCCAGTGCGTATGATAGGGGGAGGAGAGGTGCTGGCACAGGGCGTTTCTAAAGTTGTACCTCCGGATGCTGAACACAGCTGTTTTTGATCATTTTTAGTGACGTAGGTGCACCGGAAGTGATGCGGTGCGCCATTATGGCAAGTTCGCCATAATGGCAGAACACCGGATGCAATTTGTCTGTATATCTCCAGGGCTGATTAATAACTCGTTCCCCTTTGTGTCCAGCTTGTACCAGTGCCAATTGTACAAACAAAATATGTTATTAGTGTTTCTGCAAAGTGTACCCTGGCTTGTCTCATATTGTGTAAGGCAGGAGGCTCCCCAGGAGATCACGAATTACCGCTGGCAAGCTGCCAAAACCCTACTCCTGTTCAACCGCCTGCCCTGGAGCCCCTTTGCCCCTACCACGGTGCTTTTTGGACATTAGGTCCCCAGGGAGGGTTGCCTGGTGTGCGGTGAGTTTGAAGAGGAAGCGCCATCGGGAACCCCTCCATCCGATGGTCCCAAAACAGAGCGGCTACAGCTATGGAGCTCTAAGGTGAATACACCGCATCCGCTGCTGGGCTGTTTGTAATCACTGCCACTCGGTCCCCCGTTCCTGGATCAGGATACTCTTTTGGCAAGAGTAACCAGGGGACCAGAGCTAGCCAGCAGAACCCAGAAAGTGTTGCTGCTCCAGCGGAATTAACCCCTACAGACCCGCAACGCTAAGAAGAGCCCATGTTGGATATACAAAGGGACTCTGGCTGGAGGCGGTTGCAGAGCTGGCGCTGGGATGTCTGGAGGGGCTGGGTTAAGAACAAGGGCCAGCCGGGTTTTCAAGATCTTGTCAATGTATAGAAGCACTGTATGTTCCCATTCTAAATACACTCTGATTTACCTTCAATCTACACTTTTGTCTCGACTATGTGATTGGGGAGGGATACAGGGCTATTCTAACAGAGCCTCAGTATTCTCGGATCCAGGCAGAGACAAGCAGCGGATTGATGCCCTCTTAATAGCAGCACTTCAGGCTCCATTCACCAGGTTGACTGATTCTGAGCAGCCGCCTTCACTGCATTCAGGTCAGACACCTCGGCTGGCATGCTACCTCCCATTGCTCCAAGGCAAGGACGGAGTTAATGGCAAATCTATTCCTGCTGAGTAACGGATTTCGTCACATTGGTGGCACAGCGGTGGGATCTCTGAGACCAGCCCAGCAGGGGGAAATACAGCCGCTGGCTTGACCCCAGTCCCAGCCACTCCAAACCACCACTGGGATTCTCAAGACTTTCACCTGACAAGGGACCTTCCAGCTGCATGGACTTTGGTAAAGCCAGCCTTGCAGAAAGACACACAACAACGCTGGCTGGGAATTCAGAAAAAAGTGCACCAGCATCAAGTCCAAAGCAGTCCCCTTGTCAGAATTACCGATGTCCAACAAGGTGAGCATGGCCCTCTATGAGGACTCAGAAGTCGCAGAATGGCGGCAGGAGATACAATGGAAGCTGGCCCTGTTTGTAGCCAACCCTCCAGAAGAGGTGATCCCAAGCATTTTGGAAGGGATCAGTCAGCTTTGAGTGGCCAAGTTGCAGCACCAGCTCAGGGGAGCTACAGCGGTCGACCAGCACAGAGATCCAGAACTTGATCAGGATGTTTCGTTGGAAAATGACGCAGCTCGTCAACAGCTCTGGAGGGACACTCTACAGCTCGAGCAGGATTACCTAGGCAAGTATCTTCCTACCTGGGGTGAGAGATACTGGAGACTATGGGACTTGCGGGTGCCATTCCTGGGAATGCAACCAGTAGTAGAAAGACTGACCCAGCTAGAGAACCTGATCCAGACGGAGCTATGGATGGAGGACGAGTACCATGCACTGGAATGGTATGTCACCAACCCGTGTCCAAAACTAGAGAGGAACGATCCCACAGAGGGCTATGACTACGGTGGCCCGGGATTAATATTGGACGCTCTCGAGTATGATCCCTCCTTTGGCAGTAGAGCGGAATTGAGATTGCAAGAAATCCGGGAGTTTCAGGAGATTGAGCCCCACGGAGATCTCGGACTGAGCAGTGACCTGGACTGGCTGGCCGCTTGTGAATGGGATCTGGAGCAAGAATACAGGAGGTTGTTTGATGGCACCTCCCCGTTTGCTCTCACCCCTATGGAAACGGTAGAAGCAGAGCGGCCAACAGGACACGGTAGAGCCGACCTCTGCCCAGGATCAGCAGCCGTTTCGGAACACCAGGACGAGGAGGCAGTCGGCCCCTCTTCCCAACAGCAGAGCATTTCCCAGGTCTCGAACGCTACTGAGGAAGCAATGTATCTGCAGCCACAGTATAGCGTATTGTCCAAGTAGAAGGCAAAGGACACGGCGAGTGCATTTCCTGTGAAGCCTGCAGTGGAGCAGAGTGCTGGTGCACTTCGGAAGCTTTACAAGGACAGTGACAGAGCAACGGTGGATGGGACTGCGGTCTCCACCAGGGAGAGTCATAGGGACGGAGGGGCACTGCGGAGAGAGGAAAGCCGGACAACGATGGGTGAGATCAAGGCCCACCCGGGCAAATTGCTGGAGCCACGGAGCACTCCCACTCACGGGTGGGTTAAGGAGCGGGATACGGTGAAGGTGTCATGGCCCGCAGAGGAAGAGGCTGCGGTCCTTCCCACGGAGCCCAGAATATGTGAGGCAGTTGCCCGGATTCCCGGCTTGCATTGGTAGGCACTTCAGCGCATAGAGACTACAATTTGTTCATGGGGGAGCAGTGCCCCAACCCAGCGGTAGAGGTGGCTTCAGGACAGAGATCTGCTATCCTCTGCCCCCTACTTGCTACTCCAGGAAGCTGGGAGAAGGAGGCATGCCCGTTGACAAAGGGTGAGACTAAGGCCCATCCAGGCGAATTACTGGAGCAATTGACAAAAGACACTGAACCCCAACAGAGCACTCCCAACCGCGGACGGGTGTAGGAGCAGAGTGCAGCGGACTTTGCCTGGCCCAATGCAGAAGATGCTGTGGTCCTTCTAACGGAGCTGGAAGAATGTGGGGCCGCTGGCCCGGATCCCTGGCTGATAGCGGCAGGGATCAAGGAGTATAATTCATACATGGGGGAGCGGTCCCCCACTTCGGCCGAAAAAAAAGCACTGCATCAGAGGACCGTTAACCTTTACCCCTACCTTTGCGCCCCAGAAATTGGGGACAAAACAAAGCAAACCGGAGGACGGACAGCCATCTCATCCCTACATCAGTCGCAAGATGAGTTTCCAGGAGGGGAAGCAGGCGGTCTTAGTCCACAACAGCAGCGTGCACCCCAGGGAGAAAGTACTGGCGGTACCACTCCCCAGCGGCAGGTAATGATCCCGGGAGGGGAGACTGTTGGTCTCACTCCCCAGAGGCAGATTGCCATCACTAGAGGGATGGCAGGCAGCCTCGCTCCCCAGAGGTGGGTTGTGATTCTGGGAGTGGAGATGGCGGGTCTTGCTCCCCAGTGGATTACGTCCCAGAAGGATGGTGGGGGTGGCCCCTTTTTCCAGCAACGGTGTGCTGAACCCCATCCCCGAGTTGTGGGGGACGGCTACTGTGGGATTGCTGTGGAGGCTGAGATTTCCAGCTAAGAGCCCTCTGGATGCTGGGCAGCTGGCCCAGATCCCCAAACACTTTTGCTGGAGGCACTGGTCTCCCCATATTCCATCCATCTGCTGACCAGAGCACATGGAAAGGGTACAGTTGGCACATGTTCCCCGTGGCTAATTGTGAGCGTGGGAGAAGGTAGAGGTGGTACCTCTCCCAAGCAGCAGTTCATTGCCCCAGGAGGGGGTGCCGGCAAAGCGGCACACATGCAAAGGGTAGATAGAACAGGGAAGGCTCGCAAAATCTCACTGGGGTGCATTGTTTCCCCGGGACAGAGAACCAAGCACAAGGGTCTGCATGGCCTTGTCGAAAAGTGAACCAGTGCAGCCGGATGTTTGGAAACGTCCGGGGGCCAGCCTCCTCCCTACGGAATATGGACCGAAAGGCTATCGGGGATTGGCAAAGCATTGCCCCAGCAACCCACTCTTGAGACTTTTTTAAAGACACTTGCACCTGGACATCTCCAGGCGGACCCGTAGAGGGTCTCACCGGGTCTGCCATCATGGGACTGGGGGAGCTACAGTATATGACGGATCGGCCGCCACTTATTTAGTTTCATTTCATTCTTATTTTGTTATATTTCGTTTACCCTTTATTTATATGAACAAATTCTTCTGTTAGATTTAGTGTAAAACTGTTTCTAGACTTCTATTTAATCATGTTGTTCCCCTGCACCGATCCTGCTAGTGGGAGTACATGGTTGCTACAATGTATCAGTCACTGAAACAGCCCTGCTGCAATTCGTCTGTATATCTCCTATGCTGATTAATAACTTGTTCCCCTTTGTGTGCAGCTTGTACCAGTTCCAATTGTACAAACAAATATGTTATTAGTGTTCCTGCAAAGTGTACTCCGGCTTGTCTTGCGAATTAAAGCTGGCAAGCTGCCAAAACCCTACTCCTGTTCAACCGCCTGCCCTGGAGCCCCTTTGCCCCTACCACGGTGCTTTTTGGACATTAGGTCCCCAGGGAGGGTTGCCTGGTGTGCGGTGAGTTTGAAGAGGAAGCGCCATCGGGAACCCCTCCATCCGATGGTCCCAAAACAGAGCGGCTACAGCTATGGAGCTCTAAGGCGAATACACCGCATCCGCTGCTGGGCTGTTTGTAATCACTGCCACTCGGTCCCCCGTTCCTGGATCAGGGCTCTCTTTTGGCAAGAGTAACCAGGGGACCAGAGCTAGCCAGCTGTCAGGAACCTGGACGCCAGCGCCGCAGGAAACCTAAAAGCAAGCCAGTTTCCTGTAAGGAGACTGGTAATTCTTCTACAACCAGGCTGATCCAGCAACCAGGTGCTGACTAATGCATCCTGATTTTTTCCCCCTCTACAAAAAGGAACCACTCCCAAGACACAATGCTTCTGCATTGTCTTGGTGTATGCCAAGCTGACAGGGAGCTGCCTCTTGTTCCTCTATCTATCTAGACCCTAACTGTCTTGTCTCCACCAGCATCTCCTTCCTCTGTGCCTTGTATCCTATAGAAGTCTCAGAACCTGCTGCCCTGCATCCCGCAGAATCCGCTGCCTTGTATCCTACAGAAGTCTCAGAACCTGCTGCCCTGCATCCCGCAGAATCCGCTGCCTTGTGTCCTACAGAAGTCTCAGAACCTGCTGCCCTGCATCCCGCAGAATCCGCTGCCTTGTATCCTACAGAAGTCTCAGAACCTGCTGCCCTGCATCCCGCAGAATCCGCTGCCTTGTATCCTACAGAAGTCTCAGAACCTGCTGCCCTGCATCCCGCAGAATCTGCTGCCTTGCGTCCTACAGAAGTCTCAGAACCTGCTGCCCTGCATCCCGCAGAATCCGCTGCCTTGTATCCTATAGAAGTCTCAGAACCTGCTGCCCTGCATCCCGCAGAATCCGCTGTCTTGTATCCTATAGAAGTCTCAGAACCTGCTGCCCTGCATCCCGCAGAATCCGCTGCCTTGTATCCTACAGAAGTCTCAGAACCTGCTGCCCTGCATCCCGCAGAATCCGCTGCCTTGTATCCTACAGAAGTCTCAGAACCTGCTGCCCTGCATCCCGCAGAATCCGCTGCCTTGTATCCTATAGAAGTCTCAGAACCTGCTGCCCTGCATCCCGCAGAATCCGCTGCCTTGTATCCTACAGAAGTCTCAGAACCTGCTGCCCTGCATCCCGCAGAATCCGCTGCCTTGTATCCTATAGAAGTCTCTG
>RXON01003234.1:0-26663 GCA_009667805.1 Leptobrachium leishanense
AACATGAAAGCTGGATCCATCCTGCCTTGTATCAGCAGGTCAGGCTGGTGGTGTAATGGTGTGGGGGATATTTTCTTGGCACACTTTGGGCCCCTTAGTACTAATTGAGCATCTTTTAAACGCCACGGCCTACCTCAGTATTGTTGCTGACCATGTCCATTCCTTTATGAGCACAGTGTCCCCTGTATCTTCTGATGGCTCCTTCCAGCAGGATAATGCACCGTGTCCATCCCTTTATGAGCACAGTGTCCCCTGTATCTTCTGATGACTCCTTCCAGCAGGATAATGCAGTTGCACCATGTCCATCCCTTTATGAGCACAGTGTCCCCTGTATCTTCTGATGACTCCTTCCAGCAGGATAATGCAGTTGCACCATGTCCATCCCTTTATGAGCACAGTGTCCCCTGTATCTTCTGATGGCTCCTTCCAGCAGGATAATGCACCGTGTCCATCCCTTTATCAGCACAGTGTCCCCTGTATCTTCTGATGGCTCCTTTCAGCAGGATAATGCACCGTGTCCATCCCTTTATCAGCACAGTGTCCCCTGTATCTTCTGATGGCTCCTTTCAGCAGGATAATGCAGTGTCCATCCCTTTATGAGCACAGTGTCCCCTGTATCTTCTGATGGCTCCTTCCAGCAGGATAATGTAGTGTCCATCCCTTTATCAGCACAGTGTCCCCTGTATCTTCTGATGGCTCCTTTCAGCAGGATAATGCACCGTGTCACAAAGCTCAAATCATCTCAAGCTGCTTTCTTGAACGTGACAATGAGGTCACTGTGGCTCCAATTGCCTCCACAGTCCTCAGATCTCAATCCAGTTGGGCACCTTTGGGATGTGGTGGAAAGGAGATTTGCATCATGGATGAGCAGCCGACAAATCTGCAGCAACTGTGCGACGCGATTGTGTCAATATGGAGCAAAACCTCTGAGGAATGTTTCCAACACCTTGAGAATCCATGCCACGAAGAGTTAATGCAAAAGGGGGTCCAACCCGGTACTGGCAAGGTGTTCCTAATAAAGTGGCCGGTGAGTGTAATCTACCTGTGTTTCCTTCCATTGATGAGAAGCATAATGTGTGTGAGATCCAGCTATAGATCTGCTTGGCCGGTCAATACAAACCGGCTGCGACCTTTATCAAGTCTGACTTTATACAAGTTGCATTTTCCACTGGAACATTGACTAAACATCCTCCATCTTCCTACTCATTTTATGTCGGTTTGTCGGGTCGGACACCCGGGCCGTCAAAGCGAACACCTTCTGTTCAGGTTTGTGGATCCCATTTTCCTCCTCACTAGGTGCACGGTGCTCCGTCCTGTTTTTTGGACATGCAGGTTGCACTCGTCATCCTCGTGTTACGCTGCCATTGGCTCCATTCACTGACGCTTCACCCAAACCTTGGCCGGGAGTCTGTGACCAGATCGGACGCCTTTCTTTGCTTTCCGATTCTCCTCCTCCGCTGTTATGTTGTCTGTTAATCCTCGCTCGGCATATTGAATCCCCCCTGTGCCACATTGAATCCCCCCTGTGCCACATTGAATCCCCCCTGTGCCACATTGAATTCCCCCTGTGCCACATTGAATTCCCCCTGTGCCACATTGAATCCCCCCTGTGCCACATTGAATCCCCCTGTGCCACATTGAATCCCCCCTGTGCCACATTGAATCCCCCTGTGCCACATTGAATCCCCCCTGTGCCACATTGAATCCCCCCTGTGCCACATTGAATCCCCCCTGTGCCATATTGAATTCCCCCTGTGCCATGTGCAGGGGGCCCCTCTACGCCTCGTGTTTCTGTGCAGGGGGGCCCCTCTACGCCTCTTGTTTCTGTGCAGGGGGGCCCCTCTACGCCTCTTATTTCTGTGCAGGGGACCCCTCTGTGCCTCGTATCTCTATGCGGGGGCCCCCTCTATGCCTCCTGTCTCTGTGTGGGGGGGTCCCTCTACGTCTCCGTTGCGTAAGTTTGCAGTGTTGTTTTCATTTAGTAATGGATACAATGCAAACAATAATGATATAAAAGATAAACACCGTGTTTTGGCCACAAATTAAAGGATGTAACGTTCAGGCAGGTGAGGGCCGTCGGTCACTGGAAAGTAGCCGTTTTGGCAGGTAGCCGGCCCGGCCGCAGTGCAGGTGGAGGGGTTGTTAATTGCACGCTCTTTATACTCAGAGTTCTATTTTCCTGCATGACGCTAGATACTCGCGCTAATCCCCCGATACAGTCCCGCTCCCCCGGTCACTGCATGGGCACCATAACTGGTGTTTGCACATCTTCTTCTTCCCTTCTCTTTCTCTTCCTGTTGTTTTTCCCCCTAACAAACACTCAGCCCACGTGTCTGCTCATCATGTGTTTTCTTTTCCTCTCCACTTTGTCCTTCTCCTCCGTCGCCAAACTCTTCCTTATTTTCCTTCTTTTTTTCATTCTGTAATTTTGATTTTCTTTTGTGTTTATTGTTTGAGATGCATTTTTGTTTCTTTTTGTTTGTTTTTCTTCTCCCTCCCCGGCCCTTCTCGTTTTTGTTTTCCATTACCTTTCCCACGCATGCAGCAGCCTGACTGCAGGAACGTCAAAGCCATGGACGAAGCGCGCTCCGAGAAGGTGGACGGCGACCATGATTATGACCAAACCAACGGCTACAAGACGTACCAGTCTGAAGACAACGAGTCCTACGCGGCTGAGGTGGGTTTCCGTGTGCGGGATTTCCCAGTAATAGTTTAATGTGGAAACTGTCCTCTATAACCACAACGTTGCATCCCAGCTCGCATCCCATCCCGCATCCCATCCCGCATCCCATCCCGCATCCCATCCCGCATCCCATCTTGCATCCCAGCCCGCATCCCATCTCGCATCCCAGCTCGCGTCCCATCTTGCATCCCAGCTCGCATCCCATCCCGCATCCCATCTCGCATCCCATCCTGCATCCCATCATGCATCCCATCCCGCATCCCAGCTCGCGTCCCATCCCGCGTACCATCCCGCGTCCCATCTTGCATCCCAATACGCATCCCATAAAGTGTTGCTGGTCTCTGATATTCTGCATCACATGCCGCAATAATTCCGTTTCTGTATAATATGATGAAGTAATCAGCATTTTATTCCCGGTGACATCACATACAATACGGGCAAAGTCAAGTATAGAACCAGCCCCGATGTGAGTGACTTCCTGTGATTGTGCCGGCTTTGCATTATTACATGTTTCTAGGCCTCGCCACGTCTGTACCCACAGGGTGCCTTGTTGCTACACGCACAGGCGCTCGAGACGGCTCGTATTTTTGGGTCAGACACTCTTAGCATGAGGGCTCCTCTGCCGTATACAATGTTACACTGCCTGGCAACACATCCCACAGTTGCCTAGCAACACAGTTCAGATTAAAATTGTTGCTGAATGTGTGAACCCGTTTTTGCGTGGCAACAATGTTTAACTCTTTGTCAGCCAAAGCCTTGTGTGTTACAAGGTAGCGGAGCTTCAGCGTAACTCGGCTTTAATAACCAGCCATTTTTTTGCCGGTGGTTTTTGAGCGAATTCACCACAATCACCGTCACTTCTCTATGTGGATGAGTGATAAGATCTAGACAGTGGGTCAGTAACCTTCACCCCGCAGATGTTTTGAAACTACATCTCCCATGATGCTCAGCCACTCATTAGGTTGGATGAGCATCATAGGACATGTGCTTCCCTGACGTCTGCAGGGCTATGGTTACCGACGCCTGATCTAGAGTAATGAAGATGGTTTTTGGCCCTTTCTGAGCTTTGGATGTCGCCGCCCTGGTAGGCTGATCAGGAACTGGAACCCAACTCCAGCGAGACAGCACAGCCTGGCCGGGGGGGGGGGGCGCGTCTGGATATATAGATTCCAAGCAAAGTATCTGTGAAGGTGCAGCCAGGAGACTGGTCAGACAGAGATCGGGGCAAGCAGTGAAGAGTCATAAGCTGGAAAACGTAGCAAAGTTAAAGTAACCAGGAGATCCAGTGACACGGAGTATAGTGTAGGTCCTCAGGTCCCCTTAACAGGACAGGTTTTAAGGATCACCTTGGGGAAATGCAAACTGAATCCTGCAATCACCAGGCCGTGTGTCTCATCCAGGCCGTGTGTCTCATCCAGGCCGTGTGTCTCATCCAGGCCGTGTGTCTCATCCAGGCCGTGTGTCTCATCCAGGCCGTGTGTCTCATCCAGGCCGTGTGTCTCATCCAGGCCGTGTGTCTCATCCAGGCTGTGTGTCTCATCCAGGCTGTGTGTCTCATCCGGGCTGTGTGTCTCATCCGGGCTGTGTGTCTCATCCGGGCTGTGTGTCTCATCCGAGCTGTGTGTCTGATCCGAGCTGTGTGTCTGATCCAGGCTGTGTGTCTGATCCAGGCTGTGTGTCTGATCCAGGCTGTGTGTCTGATCCAGGCTGTGTGTCTGATCCAGGCTGTGTGTCTGATCCGAGCTGTGTGTCTGATCCGAGCTGTGTGTCTGATCCGAGCTGTGTGTCTGATCCGAGCTGTGTGTCTGATCCGAGCTGTGTGTCTGATCCGGGCTGTGTGTCTCATCCGGGCTGTGTGTCTCATCCGGGCTGTGTGTCTCATCCAGGCTGTGTGTCTCATCCAGGCTGTGTGTCTCATCCAGGCTGTGTGTCTCATCCGGGCTGTGTGTCTCATCCGGGCTGTGTGTCTCATCCAGCTGTGTGTCTGATCCAGGCTGTGTGTCTGATCCAGGCTGTGTGTCTGATCCAGCTGTGTGTCTGATCCAGGCTGTGTGTCTGATCCAGCTGTGTGTCTGATCCAGCTGTGTGTCTGATCCGAGCTGTGTGTCTCATCGAGCTGTGTGTCTGATCCGAGCTGTGTGTCTCATCCGGCTGTGTGTCTCATCCGAGCTGTGTGTCTCATCCAGGCTGTGTGTCTCATCCAGGCTGTGTTGTCTCATCCGCGCTGTGTGTCTCATCCGAGCTGTGTGTCTCATCCAGGCTGTGTGTCTCATCCAGGCTGTGTGTCTCATCCGCGCTGTGTGTCTCATCCAGGCTGTGTGTCTCATCCGGCTGTGTGTCTCATCCGCGCTGTGTGTCTCATCCGAGCTGTGTGTCTCATCCAGGCTGTGTGTGTCTGATCCAGGCTGTGTGTCTCATCCAGGCTGTGTGTGTCTGATCCAGGCTGTGTGTCTGATCCAGGCTGTGTGTCTGATCCAGGCTGTGTGTCTGATCCAGGCTGTGTGTCTGATCCAGCTGTGTGTCTGATCCAGGCTGTGTGTCTCATCCGGGCTGTGTGTCTCATCCGAGCTGTGTGTCTCATCCGAGCTGTGTGTCTGATCCGAGCTGTGTGTCTCATCCAGGCTGTGTGTCTGATCCGAGCTGTGTGTCTGATCCGAGCTGTGTGTCTGATCCGAGCTGTGTGTCTGATCCGAGCTGTGTGTCTGATCCGAGCTGTGTGTCTCATCCGAGCTGTGTGTCTCATCCGAGCTGTGTGTCTCATCCAGGCTGTGTGTCTCATCCGAGCTGTGTGTCTCATCCGCGCTGTGTGTCTCATCCGGGCTGTGTGTCTCATCCAGGCTGTGTGTCTCATCCGAGCTGTGTGTGTCATCCAGGCTGTGTGTCTCATCCGCGCTGTGTGTCTCATCCGAGCTGTGTGTCTCATCCAGGCTGTGTGTCTCATCCAGGCTGTGTGTCTCATCCGAGCTGTGTGTCTCATCCGCGCTGTGTGTCTCATCCGCGCTGTGTGTCTCATCCGAGCTGTGTGTCTCATCCAGGCTGTGTGTCTCATCCAGGCTGTGTGTCTCATCCAGGCTGTGTGTCTCATCCAGGCTGTGTGTCTGATCCAGGCTGTGTGTCTGACGAGTTGTAGTTTTGTGTGTTCCTTTTTATTACTTAAATATAACATTTCTAATATAAAAATTCAATCACACAATAATGAAATTGCAGGTTTTTTCAATGTAAAGTTTTTTCTGCTTTGACTTGAATTTTCTCTAAATCAACATATGGAAATCTTTTATTAATTAATTACCTGCGACATTTATCAGCACAATGTAACAATAATGTAAGATCTGAATTCCCTCCCGATTCCAAGCGAGATCATAACATTGAGAGGCTAATGGGAAAATCGCGCGTCGGCCGTTAACCCTTTAGTGTCTCACCTTTAACGTCCATATTGCCAGCACGACGCTGTAGATGTTGAAATGTCTCAGCGAGACGTTATACAGTGTGTGAAGCCGTGACGTTACCGGCTGGCGCTGCTGAATGTGGTGAACAAAAAGTACGCAAGTTACACAGTTTGCATATATACACACATGAGAAATGGCTGAAGGATAAAGGAATGAGGGGGGGGGATTTTTTATAGTGTTTAAGTAACCAAAAAAAAAATGGTATTTTATTTTTTTATCTGATTAATCGAAAAAATAATCTGCAACTAATTGATTATGAAAATAACCGTTAGTTGCAGCCCTAGACGTTACCCCAGGGTTTACGTGTCGTTATGCGCGTCACACCAGCTTTTAGGAGGGGTTACATTTCCCGGGTTTGGCCCCAGACGTTCCTTTTATTCCGCACCTTGGTATAGGTCACTATTCTCATGTTATGTAACAACTCGCGCGTCACATGTTAAGTACAGGAGACCAAGAGTACAGTAAGGAACACGAGACGCTAAGGCCGGAGCGTCTCCTGTATCGGCGAGGCTGGAATAGGATGATGGAAGATGGGATCAATACGCCAGGCGATATATATATAAATCATACGGCTTCGACTCCAACATGAACCACAGCCCTGGAATCGAGCCCTATATATATATATATTAAAATCTCGCTTTGCAAAACCCGTATAAACAGGGGCTTTTCAGGCGGTAATGAACGTCGGAGGAAAAACTGCACAAGGGTAAATAATGATAACAATTGAATCTGCTGTTATTTCCCCCCCCCCCCCCGCAGATGAAGGATTTGCAGTCGGTGCTCTCTGAAGCCAATGAGACTATACAGCGTCTGCAGGAGCAGCTTTCCCAGGAGAGGCAGCTCCGACACGAAGCAGAGGAGCGACACAAGCAGACGGTCACCCAGGTGAGCGCGCAGGACGTCATTATAACACCAGGAACAAAGGATGGATACCATTGGTGTGGGATACCTGTGGTTAGAAGACGACCTCTAAAGCATCTTTTTTCACAGTGTTGGTAAATTAGTGACCGTTTACACCGGCCAGTGTCTATGTTGACTGGTGTCCCCTTTGACCATTACTTCTGGTTACCACTTATCCAGATGACCATTGCCCCTGATTACCAGCATCTTTGGGAGAACCTTATCCCGGACCGCCAGTGTCTCTGACTGACCATTGCTGCTGACGGCCAGGGTCTCTGGTGACTGTTACCCCTGACGGCCAGGGTCTCTGGTGACTGTTACCCCTGACGGCCAGGGTCTCTGGTGACTGTTACCCCTGACGGCCAGGGTCTCTGGTGACTGTTACCCCTGACGGCCAGGGTCTCTGGTGACTGTTGCTGCTGACATCCAGGGTCCTTGTTGACTGTTGCTGCTGATGGCCAGGGTCTCTGGTGACTGTTGCTGCTGACGGCCAGGGTCTCTGGTGACTGTTGCCCCTGACGGCCGGGGTCTCTGGTGACTGTTGCCCCTGACGTCCAGGGTCTCTGGTGACTGTTGCCCCTGACGGCCGGGGTCTCTGGTGACTGTTGCCCCTGACGGCCGGGGTCTCTGGTGACTGTTGCCCCTGACGGCCAGGGTCTCTGGTGACTGTTGCCCCTGACGTCCAGGGTCTCTGGTGACTGTTGCCCCTGACGGCCGGGGTCTCTGGTGACTGTTGCCCCTGACGGCCGGGGTCTCTGGTGACTGTTGCCCCTGACGGCCGGGGTCTCTGGTGACTGTTGCCCCTGACGTCCAGGGTCTCTGGTGACTGTTGCCCCTGACGGCCGGGGTCTCTGGTGACCGTTGCCCCCTGATGACTGGTGTCTCTGGCGACCGTTGCCCCCTGATGCTGGTGTCTCTGGCGACCGTTGCCCCTGATGGCTGGTGTCTCTGGCGACCGTTGCCCCTGATGGCTGTGTCTCTGGCGACCATTGCCCCCTGATGGCTGGTGTCTCTGGTGGACCGTTGCCCCCTGATGGGTGGTGTCTCTGGCAACTGTTGCCCCCTGATGGCTGGTGTTTCTGGTGACCGTTGCCCCCTGATGGCTGGTGTCTCTGGTGACCGTTGCCCCCTGATGGCTGGTGTCTCTGGCGACCGTTGCCCCCTGATGGGTGGTCTCTCTGGCGACCGTTGCCCCCTGATGGCTGGTGTCTCTGGCGACCGTTGCCCCCTGATGGCTGGTGTCTCTGGCGACCGTTGCCCCCTGATGGCTGGTGTCTCTGGCGACCGTTGCCCCCTGATGGGTGGTCTCTCTGGCGACCGTTGCCCCCTGATGGCTGGTGTCTCTGGTGACCATTGTCTGTTTCTTACAGCTGAAGGAAGATCAGCAGAGGCTGCTCCTGAGACGTGAGTTTGAGCTTCAAAGTCTGGGTCTGGAGAGGCGGCTGGAGCAGAAGTTCTGGAACCAGGAGAAGAACGTGCTGATTCAGGAGACCCATCAGTTCAAGCAAAGCTTCTTACTTCTCTTCATGAAGGTGAAATGGTTCCTGCAGCGATGGAGACAGGGCAAGGTCCTGCCGAGCGAGGGCGAAGACTTCCTGGAGGTACATGTTAATAACGTCATGTGTCACTGGGAGGGATTCGATTTCCCTCCACCGCATCAAAAACCTAATTAAAATGATTCTTGGAGATAATAAGGAAGAACAAACCGAACCATAAACGATCGTAGGATCCGCCGTAAATCCAGAACGAGATTTCACCACTTCCAGGATTCAGGGGATCACGAGTTAAAATCCGTCGGATAAACCTGAAGACCAGATTCGAAACACCTCAGAGTTTGTAGATGTACGCGGTGGTTGTTTTTGCTGGTCTTCATGTCACTAAGCCTCCTTTGCCTCTTCACAGGCCAAATAAAGCTACAATTGAAGGAGCGCAGCATTAATGGATGGGTGGGAGGGATCGTGCAAGCTGTACGTCGATTACACGGGATTTCCCACCACGTGTCCAGGGCTTTCATGTTGCTTCTCTTTCAAATGACCATTTAACAAGGCGGCATGTTTCTGGGCCTTCAGCTTGTGCCGCTCATGACCTCGTAATATGTAATATTAATAGTAATATGTGTCCAGGAAAACCTGGCGAACCTAACCGCGACCCTAACCATGACCCTGGACCATAAGAGATGTCACCAAGTGACGCAATGAGTCCAGGCATGAAGCAGCACATGGTCTGTCCTCCCCGGAGCGTCTGTGGACAGAAATCAGGATATTGTAAGGGGGCTCCTATTCTCTGAACCGCCAGGTTCCTAAAGGGCCCGAGGAAGGGGTAGTTCCCAAAGCTGCCCCCCTCCCCCATCCATATCACTGATCACTGTTAAGATTCCATCACAACAATGTAACAAAACGCAAGGACGACACAAATAACACACGTCCTCACAGGATGAAAGTCCCTGCGGCCAATATCCCAATCCGCTGGTAAATAACCCCCCCCCCATATTAGACCTGAGTGACCCCACCCACAGACAATGACAGCCTGACTGGGGTAAAAGGGGTTAAAATATCTCTGCCTTTATCAGCCGCTCCTGGTTTTGCCGCATCCCGTGAAACCCTCTGGGGTTTATTGCAGATTAATTAGTCTGGATTCCCTGGGCGGATGAATAATTAAAGACGCTATTAATGGTGACGAGACGAGGCCCTTTGCTTTTCTGAGCGGATTTTACTGAACGATTTTTCTGCTTCGTGAATCTGTTTAAACAAAGGAGGGAAAACACAAGATTTTATTATTATTATTATTTTCTTTAAATGTCCAGTTTTTGCATTAAATCCCATTTCAGACTTTTCGTTTTTTTTTTCCCCCCTGGATTATAATCTTCTCCATTAACTCGATGAGCGACATCGCACGAGTCGGCGATCGGATTGTTACAGTGCGAGGTGTGACTTTGTGTCCAGGAATTCCCTTCGGAAAGCAAAGAACAAACTTTATTATAAATGAAATGAAACGTTAACAAACAAAACCTGTTCCCAGTGTGATTACTGTGATCCGATGCGCTGCTCCCAATATATCGATATGTGCATATACAGAGGGAGCAAGCCCTGCCTCTCTATTAGTGCTATACAGAGGAGCAAGCCCTGCCTCTCTATTAGTGCTATACAGAGGAGCAAGCCCTGCCTCTCTATTAGTGCTATACAGAGGAGCAAGCCCTGCTCTCTATTAGTGCTATACAGGGAGCAAACCCTGCCTCTCTATTAGTGCTATACAGAGGGAGCAAGCCCTGCCTCTCATTTGTGCTATACAGAGGGAGCAAGCCTGCCTCTCTATTAGTGCTAACAGAGGGAGCAAGCCCTGCCTCTCTATTAGTGCTATACAGAGGAGCAAGCCGCGCCCTCTATATTAGTGCTATACAGAGGGAGCAAGCCCTGCCTCTCTATTAGTGCTATACAGAGGGAACAAGCCCTGCCTCTCTATAGTGCTATACAGAGGGAGCAAGCCGTGCCTCTCTATTAGTGGCTATACAGAGGGAGCAAGCCCTGCCTTCTATTAGTGCTATACAGAGGGAGCAAGCCCTGCCTCTCTATTAGTGCTATACAGAGGGAGCAAGCCCTGCCTCTCTATTAGTGCTATACAGAGGAGCAAGCCCTGCCTCTCTATTAGTGCTATATACAGAGGAGCAAGCCTGCCTCCTATTAGTGCATACAGAGGGAGCAAGCCCTGGCCTCTCTATTAGTGCTATACAAGAAGGGAGCAAGCCCTGCCTCTCTATTAGTGCTATACAGAGGGAGGCAAGCCCTGCCTCTCTATTAGTGCTATACAGAGGGAGCAAGCCTGCCTCTCTATTAGTGCTATACAGAGGGAGCAAGCCCTGCCTCTCTATTAGTGCTATACAGAGGGAGCAAGCCCTGCCTCTCTATTAGTGCATATACAGAGGAGCAAGCCCTGCCTCTCTATTAGTGCTATACAGAGGGAGCAAGCCCTGCCCTCTATTAGTGCTATACAGAGGGAGCAAGCCCTGCCTCTCTATTAGTGCTATACAGAGGGAGCAAGCCCTGCCTCTATATTAGTGCTATACAGAGGGAGCAAGCCCTGCCTCTCTATTAGTGCTATACAGAGAGCAAGCCCTGCCTCTCTATTAGTGCTATACAGAGGAGCAAGCCCTGCCTCTCTATTAGTGCTATACAGAGGGAGCAAGCCGCGCTCTCTATTAGTGCTATACAGAGGGAGGCAAGCCCTGCCTCTCTCTATTAGTGCTATACAGAGGGAGCAAGCCCTGCCTCTATATTAGTGCTATACAGAGGAGCAAGCCCTGCCTCTCTATTAGTTGCTATACAGAGGGAGCAAGCCCTGCCTCTCTATTAGTGCTATACAGAGGGAGCAAGCCTGCCTCTCTATTAGTGCTATACAGAGGGAGCAAGCCCTGCCTCTCTATTAGTGCTATACAGAGGAGCAAGCCCTGCCTCTCTATTAGTGCTATACAGAGGGAGCAAGCCCTGCCTCTCTATTAGTGCTATACAGAGGGAGCAACCCTGCCTCTCTATTAGTGCTATACAGAGGGAGCAGCCCTGCCTCTCTATTAGTGCTATACAGAGGGAGCAAGCGCGCCTCTCTATTAGTGCTATACAGAGGGAGCAAGCCCTGCCTCTCTATTAGTGCTATACAGAGGGAGCAAGCCCTGCCTCTCTATTAGTGCTATACAGAGGGAGCAAGCCCTGCCTCTCTATATAGTGCTATACAGAGGGAGAAAGCCCTGCCTCTCTATTAGTGCTATTACAGAGGGAGCAAGCCCTGCCTCTCTATTAGTGCTATACAGAGGGAGCAAGCCCTGCCTCTCTATTAGTGCTATACAGAGGGAGCAAGCCGCGCCTCTCTATTAGTGCTATACAGAGGGAGCAAGCCCTGCCTCTCTATTAGTGCTATAACAGAGGAGCAAGCCCTGCGCCTCTCTATTAGTGCTATACAGAGGGAGCAAGCCCTGCCTCTCTATTAGTGCTATACAGAGGGAGCAAGCCGCGCCTCTCTATTAGTGCTATACAGAGGGAGCAAGCCGCGCCTCTCTATTAGTGCTATACAAGAGGGAGCAAGCCCTGCCTCTCTATTAGTGCTATACAGAGGGAGCAAGCCGCGCCTCTCTATTAGTGCTATACAGAGGGAGCAAGCCGCGCCTCTCTATTAGTGCTATACAGAGGGAGCAAGCCCTGCCTCTCTATTAGTGCTATACAGAGGGAGCAAGCCCTGCCTCTCTATTAGTGCTATACAGAGGGAGCAAGCCCTGCCTCTCTATTAGTGCTATACAGAGGGAGCAAGCCCTGCCTCTCTATTAGTGCTATACAGAGGGAGCAAGCCGCGCCTCTCTATTAGTGCTATACAGAGGGAGCAAGCCCTGCCTCTCTATTAGTGCTATACAGAGGGAGCAAGCCCTGCCTCTCTATTAGTGCTATACAGAGGGAGCAAGCCCTGCCTCTCTATTAGTGCTAATACAGAGGGAGCAAGCCCTGCCTCTCTATTAGTGCTATACAGAGGGAGCAAGCCGCGCCTCTCTATTAGTGCTATACAGAGGGAGCAAGCCCTGCCTCTCTATTAGTGCTATACAGAGGGAGCAAGCCCTGCCTCTCTATTAGTGCTATACAGAGGGAGCAAGCCCTGCCTCTCTATTAGTGCTATACAGAGGGAGCAAGCCGTGCCTCTCTATTAGTGCTATAACAGAGGGAGCAAGCCCTGCCTCTCTATTAGTGCTATACAGAGGGAGCAAGCCCTGCCTCTCTATTAGTGCTATACAGAGGGAGCAAGCCGCGCTCTCTATTAGTGCTATACAGAGGGAGCAAGCCCTGCCTCTCTATTAGTGCTATACAGAGGGAGCAAGCCCTGCCTCTCTATTAGTGCTATACAGAGGGAGCAAGCCCTGCCTCTATAATTAGTGCTATACAGAGGGAGCAAGCCCTGCCTCTCTATTAGTGCTATACAGAGGGAGCAAGCCTGCCTCTCTATTAGTGCTATACAGAGGGAGCAAGCCCTGCCTCTCTATTAGTGCTATACAGAGGGAGCAAGCCGCGCCTCTCTATTAGTGCTATACAGAGGGAGCAAGCCCTGCCTCTCTATTAGTGCTATACAGAGGGAGCAAGCCCTGCCTCTCTATTAGTGCTATACAGAGGGAGCAAGCCCTGCCTCTCTATTAGTGCTATACAGAGGGAAGCAAGCCCTGCCTCTCTATTAGTGCTATTACAGAGGGAGCAAGCCTGCCTCTCTATTAGTGCTATACAGAGGGAGCAAGCCCTGCCTCTTTATTAGTGCTATACAGAGGGAGCAAGCCCTGCCTCTCTATTAGTGCTATACAGAGGGAGCAAGCACTGCCTCTCTATTAGTGCTATACAGAGGGAGCAAGCCCTGCCTCTCTATTAGTGCTATACAGAGGGAGCAAGCCGCGCCTCTCTATTAGTGCTATACAGAGGGAGCAAGCCGTGCCTCTCTATTAGTGCTATACAGAGGGAGCAAGCCCTGCCTCTCTTATTAGTGCTATACAGAGGGAGCAAGCCGTGCCTCTCTATTAGTGCTATACAGAGGGAGCAAGCCCTGCCTCTCTATTAGTGCTATACAGAGGGAGCAAGCCCTGCCTCTCTATTAGTGCTATACAGAGGGAGCAAGCCCTGCCTCTCTATTAGTGCTATACAGAGGGAGCAAGCCCTGCCTCTCTATTAGTGCTATACAGAGGGAGCAAGCCCTGCCTCTCTATTAGTGCTATACAGAGGGAGCAAGCCCTGCCTCTCTATTAGTGCTATACAGAGGGAGCAAGCCCTGCCTCTCTATTAGTGCTATACAGAGGGAGCAAGCCCTGCCTCTCTATTAGTGCTATACAGAGGGAGCAAGCCCTGCCTCTCTATTAGTGCTATACAACAGAGGGAGCAAGCCCTGCCTCTCTATTAGTGCTATACAGAGGGAGCAAGCCCTGCCTCTCTATTAGTGCTATACAGAGGGAGCAAGCCCTGCCTCTCTATTAGTGCTATACAGAGGGAGCAAGCCCTGCCTCTCTATTAGTGCTATACAGAGGGAGCAAGCCCTGCCCTCTATTAGTGCTATACAGAGGGAGCAAGCCCTGCCTCTATATTAGTGCTATACAGAGGGAGCAAGCCCTGCCTCTCTATTAGTGCTATACAGAGGGAGCAAGCCCTGCCTCTCTATTAGTGCTATACAGAGGGAGCAAGCCCTGCCTCTCTATTAGTGCTATACAGAGGGAGCAAGCCGCGCCTCTCTATTAGTGCTATACAGAGGGAGCAAGCCCTGCCTCTCTATTAGTGCTATACAGAGGGAGCAAGCCCTGCCTCTATATAGTGCTATATACAGAGGGAGCAAGCCCTGCCTCTCTATTAGTGCTATACAGAGGGAGCAAGCCCTGCCTCTCTATTAGTGCTATACAGAGGGAGCAAGCCCTGCCTCTCTATTAGTGCTATACAGAGGGAGCAAGCCCTGCCTCTCTATTAGTGCTATACAGAGGGAGCAAGCCCTGCCTCTCTATTAGTGCTATACAGAGGGAGCAAGCCCTGCCTCTCTATTAGTGCTATACAGAGGGAGCAAACCCTGCCTCTCTATTAGTGCTATACAGAGGAGCAAGCCCTGCCTCTCTATTAGTGCTATACAGAGGGAGCAAGCCGCGCCTCTCTATTAGTGCTATACAGAGGGAGCAAGCCCTGCCTCTCTATTAGTGCTATACAGAGGGAGCAAGCCCTGCCTCTCTATTAGTGCTATACAGAGGAGCAAGCCCTGCCTCTCTATTAGTGCTATACAGAGGGAGAAAGCCCTGCCTCTCTATTAGTGCTATACAGAGGGAGCAAGCCCTGCCTCTCTATTAGTGCTATACAGAGGGAGCAAGCCCTGCCTCTCTATTAGTGCTATACAGAGGGAGCAAGCCTGCCTCTCTATTAGTGCTATACAGAGGGAGCAAGCCCTGCCTCTCTATTAGTGCTATACAGAGGGAGCAAGCCCTGCCTCTCTATTAGTGCTATACAGAGGGAGCAAGCCCTGCTCTCTATTAGTGCTATACAGAGGGAGCAAGCCCTGCCTCTCTATTAGTGCTATACAGAGGGAGCAAGCCGCGCCTCTCTATTAGTGCTATACAGAGGGAGCAAGCCCTGCCTCTCTATTAGTGCTATACAGAGGGAGCAAGCCCTGCCTCTCTATTAGTGCTATACAGAGGGAGCAAGCCCTGCCTCTCTATTAGTGCTATACAGAGGGAGCAAGCCCTGCCTCTCTATTAGTGCTATACAGAGGGAGCAAGCCCTGCCTCTCTATTAGTGCTATACAGAGGGAGCAAGCCGCGCCTCTCTATTAGTGCTATACAGAGGGAGCAAGCCCTGCCTCTCTATTAGTGCTATACAGAGGGAGCAAGCCCTGCCTCTCTATTAGTGCTATACAGAGGGAGCAAGCCCTGCCTCTCTATTAGTGCTAGAGGGAGGCCGCCCTCTATTAGTGCTATACAGAGGGAGCAAGCCGCGCCTCTCTATTAGTGCTATACAGAGGGAGCAAGCCCTGCCTCTCTATTAGTGCTATACAGAGGGAGCAAGCCGCGCCTCTCTATTAGTGCTATACAGAGGGAGCAAGCCGCGCCTCTCTATTAGTGCTATACAGAGGGAGCAAGCCCTGCCTCTCTATTAGTGCTATACAGAGGGAGCAAGCCCTGCCTCTCTATTAGTGCTATACAGAGGGAGCAAGCCCTGCCTCTCTATTAGTGCTATACAGAGGGAGCAAGCCCTGCCTCTCTATTAGTGCTATACAGAGGGAGCAAGCCGCGCTCTCTATTAGTGCTATACAGAGGGAGACAAGCCCTGCCTCTCTATTAGTGCTATACAGAGGGAGCAAGCCCTGCCTCTCTATTAGTGCTATACAGAGGGAGCAAGCCCTGCCTCTCTATTAGTGCTATACAGAGGGAGCAAGCCCTGCCTCTCTATTAGTGCTATACAGAGGGAGCAAGCCGCGCCTCTCTATTAGTGCTATACAGAGGGAGCAAGCCCTGCCTCTCTATTAGTGCTATACAGAGGGAGCAAGCCCTGCCTCTCTATTAGTGCTATACAGAGGGAGCAAGCCCTGCCTCTCTATTAGTGCTATACAGAGGGAGCAAGCCGTGCCTCTCTATTAGTGCTATACAGAGGGAGCAAGCCCTGCCTCTCTATTAGTGCTATACAGAGGGAGCAAGCCCTGCCTCTCTATTAGTGCTATACAGAGGGAGCAAGCCGCGCCTCTCTATTAGTGCTATACAGAGGGAGCAAGCCCTGCCTCTCTATTAGTGCTATACAGAGGGAGCAAGCCCTGCCTCTCTATTAGTGCTATACAGAGGAGCAAGCCCTGCCTCTATATTAGTGCTATACAGAGGGAGCAAGCCCTGCCTCTCTATTAGTGCTATACAGAGGGAGCAAGCCCTGCCTCTCTATTAGTGCTATACAGAGGGAGCAAGCCCTGCCTCTCTATTAGTGCTATACAGAGGGAGCAAGCCGCGCCTCTCTATTAGTGCTATACAGAGGGAGCAAGCCCTGCCTCTCTATTAGTGCTATACAGAGGGAGCAAGCCCTGCCTCTCTATTAGTGCTATACAGAGGGAGCAAGCCCTGCCTCTATATTAGTGCTATACAGAGGGAACAAGCCCTGCCTCTCTATTAGTGCTATACAGAGGGAGCAAGCCCTGCCTCTCTATTAGTGCTATACAGAGGGAGCAAGCCCTGCCTCTTTATTAGTGCTATACAGAGGGAGCAAGCCCTGCCTCTCTATTAGTGCTATACAGAGGGAGCAAGCACTGCCTCTCTATTAGTGCTATACAGAGGGAGCAAGCCCTGCCTCTCTATTAGTGCTATACAGAGGGAGCAAGCCGCGCCTCTCTATTAGTGCTATACAGAGGGAGCAAGCCGTGCCTCTCTATTAGTGCTATACACAGAGGGAGCAAGCCCTGCCTCTCTATTAGTGCTATACAGAGGGAGCAAGCCCTGCCTCTCTATTAGTGCTATACAGAGGGAGCAAGCCCTGCCTCTCTATTAGTGCTATACAGAGGGAGCAAGCCCTGCCTCTCTATTAGTGCTATACAGAGGGAGCAAGCCGCGCCTCTCTATTAGTGCTATACAGAGGGAGGAAGCCCTGCCTCTCTATTAGTGCTATACAGAGGGAGCAAGCCGCGCCTCTCTATTAGTGCTATACAGAGGGAGCAAGCCCTGCCTCTCTATTAGTGCTATACAGAGGGAGCAAGCCCTGCCTCTCTATTAGTGCTATACAGAGGGAGCAAGCCCTGCCTCTCTATTAGTGCTATACAGAGGGAGCAAGCCCTGCCTCTCTATTAGTGCTATACAGAGGGAGCAAGCCGCGCCTCTCTATTAGTGCTATACAGAGGGAGCAAGCCCTGCCTCTCTATTAGTGCTATACAGAGGGAGCAAGCCCTGCCTCTCTATTAGTGCTATACAGAGGGAGCAAGCCCTGCCTCTCTATTAGTGCTATACAGAGGGAGCAAGCCCTGCCTCTCTATTAGTGCTATACAGAGGGAGCAAGCCGCGCCTCTCTATTAGTGCTATACAGAGGGAGCAAGCCCTGCCTCTCTATTAGTGCTATACAGAGGGAGCAAGCCCTGCCTCTCTATTAGTGCTATACAGAGGGAGCAAGCCCTGCCTCTCTATTAGTGCTATACAGAGGGAGCAAGCCCTGCCTCTCTATTAGTGCTATACAGAGGGAGCAAGCCCTGCCTCTCTATTAGTGCTATACAGAGGGAGCAAGCCCTGCCTCTCTATTAGTGCTATACAGAGGGAGCAAGCCCTGCCTCTCTATTAGTGCTATACAGAGGGAGCAAGCCCTGCCTCTCTATTAGTGCTATACAGAGGGAGCAAGCCCTGCCTCTCTATTAGTGCTATACAGAGGGAGCAAGCCCTGCCTCTCTATTAGTGCTATACAGAGGGAGCAAGCCGCGCCTCTCTATTAGTGCTATACAGAGGGAGCAAGCCCTGCCTCTCTATTAGTGCTATACAGAGGGAGCAAGCCCTGCCTCTCTATTAGTGCTATACAGAGGGAGCAAGCCCTGCCTCTCTATTAGTGCTATACAGAGGGAGCAAGCCCTGCCTCTCTATTAGTGCTATACAGAGGGAGCAAGCCGCGCCTCTCTATTAGTGCTATACAGAGGGAACAAGCCCTGCCTCTCTATTAGTGCTATACAGAGGGAGCAAGCCCTGCCTCTCTATTAGTGCTATACAGAGGGAGCAAGCCTGCCTCTCTATTAGTGCTATACAGAGGGAGCAAGCCCTGCCTCTCTATTAGTGCTATACAGAGGGAGCAAGCCCTGCCTCTCTATTAGTGCTATACAGAGGGAGCAAGCCCTGCCTCTCTATTAGTGCTATACAGAGGGAGCAAGCCCTGCCTCTCTATTAGTGCTATACAGAGGGAGCAAGCCCTGCCTCTCTATTAGTGCTATACAGAGGAGCAAGCCCTGCCTCTCTATTAGTGCTATACAGAGGGAGCAAGCCCTGCCTCTCTATTAGTGCTATACAGAGGGAGCAAGCCCTGCCTCTCTATTAGTGCTATACAGAGGGAGCAAGCCCTGCCTCTCTATTAGTGCTATACAGAGGGAGCAAGCCGCGCCTCTCTATTAGTGCTATACAGAGGGAACAAGCCCTGCCTCTCTATTAGTGCTATACAGAGGGAGCAAGCCCTGCCTCTCTATTAGTGCTATACAGAGGGAGCAAGCCCTGCCTCTCTATTAGTGCTATACAGAGGGAGCAAGCCCTGCCTCTCTATTAGTGCTATACAGAGGGAGCAAGCCCTGCCTCTCTATTAGTGCTATACAGAGGAGCAAGCCGCGCCTCTCTATTAGTGCTATACAGAGGGAGCAAGCCCTGCCTCTCTATTAGTGCTATACAGAGGGAGCAAGCCCTGCCTCTCTATTAGTGCTATACAGAGGGAGCAAGCCCTGCCTCTCTATTAGTGCTATACAGAGGGAGCAAGCCCTGCCTCTATTAGTGCTATACAGAGGGAGCAAGCCCTGCCTCTCTATTAGTGCTATACAGAGGGAGCAAGCCCTGTCTCTCTATTAGTGCTATACAGAGGGAGCAAGCCCTGCCTCTCTATTAGTGCTATACAGAGGGAGCAAGCCCTGCCTCTCTATTAGTGCTATACAGAGGGAGCAAGCCCTGCCTCTCTATTAGTGCTATACAGAGGGAGCAAGCCGCGCTCTCTATTAGTGCTATACAGAGGGAGCAAGCCCTGCCTCTCTATTAGTGCTATACAGAGGGAGCAAGCCCTGCCTCTCTATTAGTGCTATACAGAGGGAGCAAGCCCTGCCTCTATATTAGTGCTATACAGAGGGAGCAAGCCCTGCCTCTCTATTAGTGCTATACAGAGGGAGCAAGCCCTGCCTCTCTATTAGTGCTATACAGAGGGAGCAAGCCCTGCCTCTCTATTAGTGCTATACAGAGGGAGCAAGCCCTGCCTCTATTAGTGCTATACAGAGGGAGCAAGCCCTGCCTCTCTATTAGTGCTATACAGAGGGAGCAAGCCCTGCCTCTCTATTAGTGCTATACAGAGGGAGCAAGCCCTGCCTCTTTATTAGTGCTATACAGAGGAGCAAGCACTGCCTCTCTATTAGTGCTATACAGAGGGAGCAAGCCCTGCCTCTCTATTAGTGCTATACAGAGGGAGCAAGCCCTGCCTCTCTATTAGTGCTATACAGAGGGAGCAAGCCCTGCCTCTCTATTAGTGCTATACAGAGGGAGCAAGCCCTGCCTCTCTATTAGTGCTATACAGAGGGAGCAAGCCCTGCCTCTTTATTAGTGCTTAGTCACAGTGTAACGTGTGTTGGTTATATTTTGATGTGTGCTTTTCTCTTGCTGTTTACAGTAAACAGAAGGTGTTTGTGTACAGACTTTGTGGCTGTGTGTTTAGTGTTTTTATGTGCAGTACGTGTGTATTGTGCATTTTAATTCGTTGTCGTTTTAGACTGGATTGTGTCAGGTGTGTAATTCACACAAATCATACAGGCAGGAAATGTGTCTCTCAGGAAGGTTTTGTTTTATCGCTGTGGTTGATTTTGTGGCACAATTTGTGCTGTATTATGTTGTGTGTGCATGTAGTGTGTAGAGGATGTGAGGATTTCTCTTGTGTTGCAGTGTGTATAATCTGGTTGTGTTGCAGTGTGTATAATCTGGTTCTTGTGTTGCAGTGTGTAGAATCTGGTTCTTGTGTTGCAGTGTGTGGAATCTGGTTGTGTTGCAGTGTGTAGAATCTGGTTCTTGTGTTGCAGTGTGTAGAATCTAGTTATGTTGCAGTGTGTAGAATCTGGTTGTGTTGCAGTGTGTAGAATCTGGTTCTTGTGTTGCAGTGTGTAGAATCTAGTTGTGTTGCAGTGTGTGGAATCTGGTTGTGTTGCAGTGTGTGGAATCTGGTTGTGTTGCAGTGTGTAGAATCTGGTTGTGTTGCAGTGTGTGAATCTGGTTCTTGTGTTGCAGTGTTTAGAATCTGGTTGTGTTGCAGTGTGTAGAATCTGGTTGTGTTGCAGTGTGTAGAATCTGGTTGTGTTGCAGTGTGTTGAATCTGGTTCTTGTGTTGCAGTGTGTAGAATCTGGTTGTGTTGCAGTGTGTAGAATCTGGTTCTTGTGTTGCATTGTGTAGAATCTGGTTCTTGTGTTGCAATGTGTTGAATCTGGTTGTGTTGCATTGTGTAGAATCTGGTTCTTGTGTTGCATTGTGTAGAATCTGGTTCTTGTGTTGCATTGTGTAGAATCTGGTTCTTGTGTTGCAGTGTGTAGAATCTGGTTCTTGTGTTGCAGTGTGTAGAATCTGGTTCTTGTGTTGCATTGTGTAGAATCTGGTTCTTGTGTTGCAGTGTGTAGAATCTGGTTCTTGTGTTACATTGTTTTGTGTAGATGATTCCTCCTGTGTTTTGCGGTGCATTTAGTGTCTGTACGTGCTGCGGTGGGGATTGCAGCTCTGCCTCGGGCGTTGTGTTTCTGGCTGTGAGCGCAGCTGTTCTGGATAAAGCTCGGCATGTGCTGCACCCTGTGAGATCTGCCCGGCAGAGCCAGGAATTTATCAGCCTAGCGTGGATTATCGGGATGCTGGGCGGCTTATTCGTCGCTTGGAGCATTATCGGGGCGCGCAATATGTCACTAGTGAAGCATTCTGATACTTAATACAGGCGTCATCCCCAGTAAAGCAGATTGATATAGGATTTATTGACCTCGTACCGGCACCTTACGCTTTCCCAACTCATTGAACCCTGTGTCTTTTATTTTCTCCTGGGTGAGGTTGTGCTTTTAACACACATGACTTTGTAAACGCAAACTGACAGCGACGTTAAAACCCATTCGACTCTCTGTCCTGGCAGCGACACGGGGTTACGCCGCGCACGTTCGTTAGTCCTTTACTCCATGTCGCTCCCAGACAAGTTTGTGGAATAAACCTATAAAGTGTCTTAATGGAAAATCTTAAACATATAAACAAACAATCAACATACGCAGCGCATGCTTTATATAAATCAATTGCTTATGTCTGCGTTTCAGGATCACTTTGATGTTATAAAATGTATCATGCTCAGGGCGGGTCCTGTGTCTGTGCCTAGTGCTGCCCTTGACCCAGCGTAGCATTCAGTGCATTATGGCAGAGCTCAAAATTTCCTCTCGCCTGCTCGAATTTGGCGAGTGGAAATTAAGTGAGGGCGAGTGGAAATGCACAGACAGGCAGCACAATAAATTATATTGTGCTGCCTGAGCCGCGTATTGAGGCGGCAGACGTTTTTTTTTCTTCTTTACGGCATCGCTGGAATATGCAGCACAAACGGCGCAATAAAATGTATTGTGCTGCCTGTGTGTCCATTTCCACTCGCCCTCACTTAAATTGTATCTGGGGCCTGATGTCAAGGTATTCACGTATCTGGGGTTTGATGTCAAGGTATTCATGTATCTGGGGTCTGATGTCAAGGTATTCATGTATCTGGGGTCTGATGTCAAGGTATTCATGTATCTGGGGCCTGATGTCAAGGTATTCACGTATCTGGGGTTTGATGTCAAGGTATTCATGTATCTGGGGTCTGATGTCAAGGTATTCATGTATCTGGGGTCTGATGTCAAGGTATTCATGTATCTGGGGTCTGATGTCTGGCTATACATGTATCTGGGGTCTGATGTCAAGGTATTCATGTATCTGGGGTCTGATGTCTGGCTATACATGTATCTGGGGTCTGATGTCAAGGTATTCATGTATCTGGGGTCTGATGTCAAGGTATACATGTATCTGGGGTCTGATGTCAAGGTATTCATGTATCTGGGGTCTGATGTCAAGGTATTCATGTATCTGGGGTCTGATGTCAAGGTATTCATGTATCTGGGGTCTGATGTCAAGGTATTCATGTATCTGGGGTCTGATGTCTGGCTATACATGTATCTGGGGTCTCTGGGTATTAATGTTGTTATTTATTTTTGTAACTTTATTCTGAATAAAACATTAAAGAGTGTAATTTCGTACGATAATTCAGGATGGTGTGTTTAAGGGCAGAGTTCAGGGCAGGGTAGGTGGGGCAACTGGTGGTAAGTGACTCTTAAGACCTGGCTAGTAGCTCGGGAGTTGAAATTTAAGCCCTGCATTATGGGATACATTGTGTTTAACACGCGCCTCCTTTGTTTTGTTTTCCCTCGTTAGGTGAGCAGTGTGAAGGAGCTGTACATGCTGATTGAGGAGGAAGAGTTAAACACCCCGTCGAGTGACTATAAGGTCCCTGATGGAGAAAACTGTCCGCAGAACATGGTCAGTAAAGCCGTCTATTTTGCGTTATGTGAGAGGGCATTTGTTGGCTGCGTCTGTGACGTTGTATGTGTTGAGACTGTCTCCTGGTGTCTATAAACTCCTATAACGTACATCCACTGAAGAACCAGTTATTCAGACGGCTCTCCTCTTCTTCACTGCGTCGCTCAGCCTTATCCTCCTCCTTGATTATGCTGTAATACTTCTGTTCTTCTCCTCATCCTCTGACATTCCCCTCTTATCCTCCCCTCCCTTTGTATCTTCTCTCTGTTTCACTCACCCATATCATCCCCTCCCTCTCTTCTCTCCTTTACCTCCATACTGACCTCCACATACATGTTCCATTGTTCCTCTGTAACCTGCACTCTTTTACCTCTGTGCTGCTCTTCTCTCTTGCTTCTTTATTTCTGTGCCACTTTCCTCTTATCACATGGACCACTTCCTCTATTGCTCTGCACCTCTGTCACATCCTTACCTTGTCCTCGAGCGCAGAGCTCTGCAACCTTGGCCCTTGGAACTAAATTTCCCATGATGCAAAGTCAGCCTAATGGATGACTGAGCATCGTGGGATGTGTAGTTCCCAAACATCTGGAGGGCCAAGGTTGCGGACTCTTGTTCACTTCTTTATGTGTATGCCACTTAACTCAGCCACCTCTGCACCGCTTTCCTGTATTGCTCCCTTATATTTAGGGCTGCCAGATTGGTCATGCCTTCCTGGACACATATAGTTTATTCCAGGACAGCAGTGCATGAAAAATGCCACCCTGCAGCATGTAGAATTCATATGCTGCAGGTAAGAAATCAAAGGAATTCCAGGTGACTTATTTAGATTAAGAATTTTCCTCCTGGAGCATATCATTTATACATTTTACATGGCAGCTCCTTCCCCGTGCCCCCCCTCGGCATGAAATGGTAATATGTGTCCAGGAAAACATGGCCGACCTGGCAACCCTACTTATATTCGTGCCACTTAAATGCATGCCTTTGCTCTCTTCTGTTTCTTTCCTGTCCCTCCCTCCTCCCGTGCCCCCCCCCCCCCCGATGCATCTTGTGAGCTTCAATACTGCCTGATCCAGATCAGTGAATCAAACGTTTCTCATTGGTTGTCAGTGGCAGCTGGGATTGTCAAGGTGGGGCGCTGTCAAACTGAGCATGTGTGACACGACCTCAGCTGGGACAGTTTACAAAAACATCCCAAATTCTTCACACGCCCAGTTATTTTTTTTTATTGTACTGTTATGTCTGAAAAGGTGTTTGTTTACTGGTCTTTACAAAAACATTCTCCTCGCTAAGGAAGGAAGGAAGGAAGGAAGGATTGACATTTTCAGTAGTCACTTAATTTATGCCATTATTAAGAATGAAATTTCTGCCGCGGCGCTGTACAAACCGCCCGTGTTTGGGCTTCTACTGGCAGCTACCAGAAACCTCTTCTTCTTTGAGCCGTAACATGTTTGATACATTTTAACATCAGTCGTGTCCTAAATCTGTAATGTATGTTTGCCTTCTGGTATCCGTGGCCTTAGCTGCTCCCCGAGTCACGTGACCAGTTTTGTTTCTTGGAATGTTTTTAATAAAACAAATCATTTCGGCCTTGTATCAAAAATGTAACAAGTTACACTTTATCAGGACAAAATGAAATGTTTTTAAACTAGCACGGCAAAACACAATATATCCCTGTAATGCGTCTGGACGACAGCTTGTCCTCCAGCGACTTCCTGGCGATTTCAGTTCAGCCATCGAGTAGCAAACCTATACCATGGGCATGTAAGTATGACCCTGGTCATTGCATAACCAGAACACAAGAGACTACAGGGGAATAAAGCTAGTGAGCAATTTTGGGGTGAATCAAAGTGCTTCAGTGTTTTTTTACGGCTTTTTGGATTAACAGCAGTAGGTGACGTGTGAGAGGCTGAACACGATGGACGCGCGGCTTTTAACGATTTACTGCTCCTGCATCTGAAAAGAAAACGTAGCTTTTTTGTTTATAAATACAATGTATGATTTGTAGCAGATGAGACTCTCTTAGGGATCGGAGTGAAGCCGCGTCTTTCCTTTAACCCTGCGTTGTTGTTGTTTTGTCGTACAGGCTGGGGAATACATGAAAACCCTGTCTGACGTCAAGGGGATCCTGAAGGACCTTTGCAGAGAGCTGCAGGACGAGCGGCGAGGGATGAACGAGTTGCAGCAGCAGTTTGGGAAAGCAAAAGCCGCCTGGGAGACTGAAAGGACGGAGCTCAAGGTCAGCTGAATGTCAGGGCAGGAGCGCACTGGTCCTCACACCTTGTATAACTGGAGATTTGCTATCATGTTAAAAGGTAGAGAAAGACGAGCAACGGGAAACAATGCAGGGACCAGGACCATGAGAAAGCAAAGAAGCAGTGGAAGCAGCTGGTGTGAAGCTCAGGCGCTCTCACAGCACATATTAATCAGAATAATAACAGGACACAGCTCCATCTATACGTATAATAAAGACAGCCGCCATGAAAGGACTAGGGTTAAACATGTATCTTTCTCCGACACCAGCAATATGCCCAAAATTATCAATAGAAACCCAGACACGGCACTGCCAGGAAAATACAAAATCACTCCTTAGATTGAAAGCTCTTGAGCAGGGTCATCTCTCCTTCTGTTCTGTGTGTGCAACATGTATGTATATCTGTTATTCTGTCTCTCACTTTGTACAGCGCTACAGAACTTGTTGGCGCTTTATAAATGCTTGTATCTGTAGCTTTATAAATACCCGATCCCATAAACAGCGAAGCACAGTCACTTTATTTATAAATACCCGATCCCATAAACAGCGAAGCACAGTCACTTTATTTATAAATACCCGATCCATAAACCGCAAAGCACAGTCACTTTATTTATAAATACCCGATCCCATAAACCGCAACGCACAGTCACTTTATTTATAAATACCCGATCCCATAAACAGCGAAGCACAGTCACTTTATTTATAAATACCCGATCCCATAAACCGCAACGCACAGTCACTTTATTTATAAATACCCGATCCCATAAACAGCGAAGCACAGTCACTTTATTTATAAATACCCGATCCCATAAACAGCGAAGCACAGTCACTTTATTTATAAATACCCGATCCCATAAACCGCAACGCACAGTCACTTTATTTATAAATACCCGATCCCATAAACCGCAACGCACAGTCACTTTATTTATAAATACCCGATCCCATAAACAGCGAAGCACAGTCGCTTTATTTATAAATACCCGATCCCATAAACAGCGAAGCACAGTCACTTTATTTATAAATACCCGATCCCATAAACCGCAACGCACAGTCACTTTATTTATAAATACCTGATCCCATAAACAGCAACGCACAGTCACTTTATTTATAAATACCCGATCCCTTAAACCGCAACGCACACTTTATTTATAAATACCCGATCCCATAAACAGCAACGCACAGTCACTTTATTTATAAATACCCAATCCCATAAACATCAACGCACACTTTATTTATAAATACCTGATCCCATAAACAGCAACGCGCACTTTATTTATAAATACCTGATCCCATAAACAGCAACGCACAGTCACTTTATAAATAAATACCCGATCCCATAAACCGCAACGCACAGTCACTTTATTTATAAATACCCAATCCCATAAACCGCAACTAACAGTCACTTTATTTATAAATACCCGATCCCATAAACAGTAACGCACAGTCACTTTATTTATAAATACCCGATCCCATAAACATCAACGCACACTTTATTTATAAATACCTGATCCCATAAACAGCAACGCACAGTCGCTTTATAAATAAATACCCGATCCCATAAACAGCAGCGCACAGTCACTTTATTTATAAATACCCGATCCCATAAACAGCACCGCACAGTCACTTTATTTATAAATACATGATCATAC
>RXON01003235.1:0-37423 GCA_009667805.1 Leptobrachium leishanense
AGACCGAACGGCATGACCAGATATTCATAATGCCCACTCCTGGTGTTAAATGCTGTTTTCCATTCATGCCAATCTTTTATACGTATCAGGTTGTAAGCCCCTCTCAAATTGAGTTTTGTGTATACTGCTGATCCCTTAACCTGTCGAACAGTTCTGATATAAGAGGGATAGGGTACACATTCTTGATAGTGATCTTGTTAAGCCCCCTATAATTGATACACGGGCGTAAATCTCCTTCTTTTTTAGACACAAAAAGAACCCAGCCCCTGCTGGAGAAGAGGAACGTCTGATAAAACCACTCTCCAAATTCTCCTTTATGTACTCCTCCATGATTTGGTTCTCTTTTATGGATAACGGATATACTTTGCCTCGAGGAGCCATGGTACTTGGATGAATATCTATGGCGCAATCATACGGTCTATATGGAGGTAGTTTCTCTGCCTCTCTTTTATCGAATACAGCCCTGAGATCGGCATACCAGTCAGGAACCTCTGTAGACAATGGAGGAGCTGTAGGTGTGCTCAGGGCACCAATATGCTGAATGGGTATTAAACAAGTCCCAAAACAAGCAGGACTCCAAGACAGTATCTCTCCCTTAGCCCAATCAATAACAGGATTATGTTCCACCAACCAAGGGAAACCAAGCACAACAGGATTGGAAGGTGAACGGATAACCTGAAATATGATCTCTTCTTTATGCAAGAGACCAGTGGTAAGAACCACTGTAACAGTATCGTGAGTAATCCTGGGGCAGGATAACGGCCTACCGTCTATGGCTTCGACGGCCAAGGGTGTCTCTCTTACAACCAGAAGGAAAGAAATGGAGAAAGCATAATCAACATCAATGAAATTACCAGCAGCCCCAGAGTCAACAAAAGTGGTAGTATGCGTGGTCTTGGTCTCCCAAGTCACGGATACTGGTAACAAGAGTCTAGTGTGTTTGACAGGAGACATGAACGTCACACCCAAGGCCTGTCTCCTCAGTTGCCTTAGGTGCGGTAGTTTTCCGACTTATCATGCATTCTAGGGCGAGTGGGACATTGAAGTCGTAAATGTCCTTTTAAACCACAATACAGGCACGATCCCTCACAAAGACGCCTTGTTCGCTCTTCTTCTGTAAGCCTAGTATGGCCTAGTTGCATAGGCTCAGAGGGAGGGGATAACTGTCTTGGTGGTGCCTGAAAGACAGGGGCCAACCTTGGTAACGGTCTCTTAGGTTTCTCTCTTGGAGTTCTTCTGTCCCTTATCTGATCATCCAGATCTATACAATAATCTATAAATTCACTCAACACCTCAGGTATGTTACGAGGAGCCAACTCATGCATCAATGACTCTGATAACCCCTCCATAAAAGCCAGAACCAGAGCCTCATTAGTCCAGTTCACGTCAGAAACCAACGTTTTAAATTCTATAGCATAACCCGATACAGTCCTGTTCCCTTGACGTATGTGGAACAAGGATTTGCCAACTACCTTGGCCTTTCTGGTAGGATTAAACGTACGTTTTAACTCGGCTATGAATTCTTTACAGTTCAGTACGATAGGCTTCTCTGCCTCCCATAAAGGATTCACCCATGTCAACGCTCTGCCAGACAGATGGGTAATAATGAACCCCTCTTTGGCTATGTCAGTGATAAACATTTGTGGATTTAATTTAAAATGAATATCCACCTGGACCAAAAATCCCCGGCATTCTGAGGGAGTACCGTCAAACCTCATATGAGCGGTCATGTGTACCTGGGATGTCTGAACAACAGAGGACACAGGTATAGCAGGCGGAGGTGCAACCCCAGCTGGTTCCAGGTGAGCCGTACGAGTCAGGATAGTTTGTAAGGTGAGAGCAAACTGATCCATCCTATGGTCCTGCCCGTCCTGTCTAGATACAAAGTTACTCACATGCTGTGTTAAGTCTGCGGGATCCATTGTGGCCAGATCGTAATGTCACGGTTCCCGGATCCCACCACGCAGTCCTTAAAGCCCAACACTCCACAGAGCCCAAAAACTACCAACAGGGTAGCCGTAGAAGAATCCCTAACTGTCTGGTCCTTAGAATTGGCCAGGTATACTAGCTAGACAGAAAGGATTAATCAAAGACAATGTCGTAATACAAAACCAGGTTAGCAACACGGGGGTAGTCAGACGAGCCAGAATCAGGAATACAGAGTATAGAATAGTCAAATGGAATAGCCGAGTCGATATCAGTGCAGAAGTGTAGTACAAGAATATAGTCTAGGGCAATGGAAGGCAGAATAGTCAGAAAACAAGCAGAGGTCAATAACAGGTTAAATCACAAGAGAATTCAGGTACAAGGAGCTCAGGTATGGATAACCACGATCTGGCACTGCTTAGAAAGAACTGTTGGTTTTTAAAAGACATTCACCAGACCGCGCCCCCCTCTCAAGCCGCACCTCATGCAGCCACCTCCCTGCCTGTTTCAATTTAAACTGGGTGTTGGTGAGCGAGCAGCATCAGACATGCTGCCCTCAAGCACACCGGAAAGGTTGGAAGCCCCCAACATTACAGACAGTATCACATTCCACAGAAAGTCAAACAAAATATTCAGACACATTTACAGAGACTGAAAGATAACGTGATATTAAAATTTTGTGTGTCACCATGAAATACACCGCTACTACCAGTGCAGAAAGAAGGGATGCAAGAATACAGTCCAGTCCAAGATTTGAGGGCAGTTAATGAAGCTACAGTACCTCTACACCCCTTGGTCCCTAATACATACAATTTATTGTCATTAATTCCTGGAGATACTAAATATTACACAGTGCTTGATTTAAAAGACGCTTTCTTTTGCATCCGCCTTGATCCTGCAAGCCAACTCTTTTTTTTGCATTTCAGTGGGAGGAATCTACAACGGGAGCGCGCCATCAGATGACATGGACATGCCTCCCTCAAGGTTTCAAAAACTCGCCCACAATTTTTGGTTGCGCGCTCAGCCAGGACCTCCTGTCCTTCAACGCTCAGCCAGACAAAGTTGTTCTACTTCAATATGTTGATGATTTATTGCTTGCTTCTCCCACAGAAAAAGACTGTCTCTCTGCTACAAAAGCACTGCTACATCTGCTGTGTCAAGCAGGATATAAAGTTTCCAGAAAGAAAGCACAAATATGCAAACAAAGTGTAAAGTATCTAGGTTTTCAATTAACAGGTACTAAGTGTCCACTGGGAGCTGAGAGGAAGGAAGCAGTCTGCCGTATACCCCAGCCAAAGACAAGGAGACAAGTCTGTGAATTTCTAGGGGCTGCAGGCTTCTGCCGTCTGTGGATCCCCAATTTTGCTGAAATTGCTAAACCCCTCCATCAAGCTACCAAGGGGGGAGAGCATGACCCATTCTTATGGGAAGAAGAACAGGCGGCTGCCTTCCTGAAATTAAAGACCCTCCTGATTGAAGCGCCAGCACTGGGCTTGCCAGACCATAGCAAACCATTCCAACTGTATGTGCATGAACACAACCAGACAGCAACAGGAGTGCTAATCCAGAACTTTGGCTCATGGCCAAGGCCTGTGGCCTACCTCTCCAAGCAACTTGACCCTGTGGCCTACCCCCATGCTTGAAAGCCGTAGATCTCAGAGGCTGACAAACTGACCCTAGGACAGGTTCTTCATGTCAAGTTGCCACATGCAGTGAAGGCCCTGCTCGATCTGAAAGGCAGTTACTGGTTCAGCAAAAGCTGGATGACAAAATATCAAGCAATGATGTGTGAGAATCCATGGGTTCATCTGGACCTCATTGCTACCTTGAACCCTGCTACGCTACTGCCTGACTGTGAAGATGATCCAAATCATGAATGCCTCCAAGTCATGGAAGAAGTATTCAGTAGCAGACCAGATCTGAAAGACATACCCCTAGACAAATACGACCTGCAGCTTTTCACTGATGGTAGAAGATACATGGATGATGAAAAGAAAGTCTCCGGCTATGCAGTTGTCACAACAGAAGAGGTTCTTGAAGCTAACCCTTTACCAGGCCACACGTCAGCACAACTGGCTGAAATACTGGCCTTGACAAGAGCGCTTGAAATCTCTAAAGGGAAAAGAGTGAACATTTATACTGACTCCAAGTATGCCTTCATGACTGTTCATGCACATGGTGCACTCTACAAGGAGAGAGGCCTACTTTCTTCCTCAGGACAACAAGTCAAGTATGCGGCTGAAATCGCAGCTCTTCTAGAGGCTATGTGGAAACCAAGTGCTTTCCGTATTATGCACTGTCGTGGTCAGCAGAAAGGTCATGACGAAATTCCCAAAGGTAATAGACGAGCGGACCAAGCTGCAAAGTTGGCTGCAAAACCATTGTTACCACCTTGCCAAGCCTCCAGGATCCTCCTCTGCAAGCAAGATGTCACGGTTCGCACCGCAGACGCCGGAAAAAAGGAAAATAGAAGCTGTCTTCTTTAAGAACCTGGATCCGGTCCGGCTTTTCCAACTGTCTGGACTGGTGTCCAGATACTCAGGGATCCATCCCTGACTTTCCTATCACCTCTCCCAGCCTCAGGTGTAGGCTGGGCCTGCAAATCCCATAAAGACAGGTCTCACCCTTCATTCAATGCTTCTACATTACCCTTCTATCCTTAGAAGCATCATGGTGTGCCTGTCTTGCCTGCTCTGCTCAAAGACCCTCATTGTATCCAGTGGAAACCACCTACCTGCAGTATCCTGTGGAGACCACCTTCATCCCTCATTGCCCCTCATTGTATCCTGTGGAAACCACCTACCTGCAGTATCCTGTGGAGACCACCCTCATCCCTCATTGCATCCTGTGGAATCCATCTACCTGCAAGTAACCTGTGGAGACCACCCTCATCTATTGACCTCCTGTGTATGACCTTTTGCTATGGACTTGACCACTCTCTGCTCGCTGCCTGCCAAGACCCCTGCATGATATGACCACCCTACTGCTACAGCCCTCCTGACACCTCGCTTGTCATTATTATTCGTTCCTTCTACCCTCTGTGTCTTCTGATCTGCTCCCCTGTGTATCTAGTAAGTACCTGTTCTGTTAACCCCTGTGTTACCCTGTATTCAGTGTCTGTGCCATTCAGTATCCTGTCCCATCCATTCAGTGTACCCTGCCCGCTGTTTATATTATACTTTCCACCCGTTTCCATAGTGTTTTATTACTTATTCATTGTCCCCTTTCCTGATTTACTTCTGTTCCTTTCAGTAATAAACCTTTTTACTTTGCAACCCCAATTATCTGGCTGTTTTGTGTAACCTCATCTTGGGCTCGTCAACCCCCCTGGCTACACCGTGACACAAGATGACCACGGCCCAATGCCAAACTACAAATTTTATATTAATTGGAGAAAATTCGAACCAAAAGGAGAATTCATCGAGACTATTCTACAAAAATGGGGTGCCAACTTCGAATAGCTCGAAGACAACCATGATTATATCCAATGGCTCTTCCCAACTCTTGAACAAGGCCGAAATTTCTACTCTACACCTCTAGGCCCCCATGAAAATGGTCTAATGAGTAACACCTCAGAAATTCAGCAGAGACTCCGTTGAGCATACAAGCTGATGCTGAAGTTCTTCGGCGTAAAATTAGTGGGGGAGGATGGAGAAGACATGAAAGTAACTGAAGTTGAACGAGCAGAAAATTTTGTCGAATGATTCGACAATCTGACAATCAATACTCATAACATCTTGAGAATTACCCGTGTCCTGCTGAGCTTGGGAGAATTAGGAGCTGAAGAATATCAAGCCCCACTGGTGAAGTTTCTCCTCAAGGAGATCCTTATCGAACACAACCTGCCAAGAATGAAGAAGAGTGCAATGAATTTCTTCGTGCCAGCAGTGAGAGATGTGCAGAAGAGGCAAGACTTGCTGTACTTCACCTGGTGACACTTTGAACCAAAAGATGAATTCATGTGGGGAAGACAATAGGAGCTCGAAAAATACAAGGCTGCACCGACAATGATAGCTCCATTACTGCCAGCTCCCCTGAGCGAATGGACACCTGTGTACTCAGAAAAAGAGAAGAAATGGCTATTAGAAGAACCAGGAGAATATGGAGAAGAAGGATGGTTCCAGTTGGCCAGCAGACAAATAGTCCTACCTGCAACATTGGCACCTGAGATTGTGAGAGCACTCCATGCAAGCACTCACGGAGGAAGAGAAATGATGGAACAACAGTTGGAGCCACATTTCTACGTACCAGGACTGTCAGTGGTCTGTAAGGCCATAGCCCAGCAGTGTGTGACATGTGCCGAGAATAACCCGAGAACAGGTCCGTCACAGCCTCCAGGAAAACAGCCTATTGGGCTGTCCCCAATTGCATCATTACAGATAGACTTCACGGTGCTACCGCCCTGCAAAGGATACAAATATCTGATTGTAATGGTGTGCACTCTAACGGGGTGGGTTGAGGCCTTCCCCACAAGAACTGAGAAGACAGCAGAAGTAGTGAGAAGCCTAATGAGAGAAATTATACCACGCGATGGACTTCCTCTCGAAATTGGGTCAGACAATGGCCCAGCTTTTGTGCAGAACTGTTTGCAGCAGCTTGCCTGCCTGTTGGGCATAACCTGGAAGCTACACACAGCCTACAGGTCCCAAAGCTCGGGAAAAGTCGAGTGTATGAACAGAACACTAAAGACTTTGATGTCAAAACTGTGCCAAGAAATGTCACTGGGCTGGTTGGAGGTGCTGCCAATAGTTTTATTGCATATTAGATGCAGGCCAACCCCCCAATTGAAGCTAAGTCCGTACAAACTCACGTTCAGACGGCCTACCCCTCTGATTAATGAGCTAAGGGGGGACCTTCAGGCAATAGGTGAAGCTAAATTGAATGAATAAGTATTGTTGTTGGGTCAAGCAATGCAGAAATTGAATACTTGGGTCGGTGATAATTTATCTCACCTTTTGTATCCATTATTGTATAAGTGTTGTCCAGGTAATTCATTATGGATGAAGGTGTGGAAGATTGGCCCACTAGGCCCAAAATGGAGGGGTCTTCACTCAGACTAGTGACAGTAGCCACAGAGTCCTAGTGGGGACTAATTGCCAGTGACTCTGATTTATTCAAGGTATTTTTCATCCTAATCCAAATACTTGCACAGACCAGCAAGTAGGTGTTTTGATGGCCATAATAATGCCTGACCACCTGCCAACGATGGAAAACCAGGAAACCCAGAGGGTAGCCCGTGAACCCATTATTGTTACTATAATATTGAAGTGTGTACGCATAAAAAGTTGTAAAATGATATGATTTCGAAACAAATCAATGCTGTTTTAAATAGATTTACGTGAAATGACAATGTATTATCCAAACTTCAACTGAAGAAGTTCCTGACTATTACCAGGTAATCCAGGGTCACCAAGTAAAAGGTTTTCCAGCTACAGAATAAGGTTAGGCAGATTGTGGCGGAAGGCTGGAACCCTTTTCGAGGGTTCGGGTCATTCGGAGATGGGTTCGGATCAATCCTGGGATTCATCTCATGGATCGCATAAATGATAATGATGATAGTGATCCTGGTGGTAGGGATACTGCTGTACCGCATAGCATTATGCCTATGGCCATTGTGCAAGGGAGCTCTGACACCCACAAGAACACAGAAGATACCACTGATGATTCCGCCAGATATGTTCCCAGTGAAAGTGGGTCCCCCGTACAAAGTGTTCGAGAATAATAGTAGCAGAGTGTAACGGCTAAGAGTCCCAGGAGGAGAACCTGAAACTCTAGCCAAGGGGGGAATGTAAGGGACTCAGGCCAGAGGATGACCGCCATCTTGAGCCAGGTGGCCATCTTGTTCAGAATATTGGTTCACGTGAATGTAGATAGTAAATATTAGCTCGATTTAGGATTTAGCTTGCATAGATTCCCAGGAATGTGTTAAACTAACGAGATCCGGGCAGATGCTGGCACGAAATGACAGGATGAGAAAGTAGTTACTTTGAGGTCAGAAAGTTAGGGCCTGAACAAAGAGGGATGTGAAAACCAGACGAGGCCTTATCTAGAATAAACAATAAACAGGCCATGGGGAGGTAGGCATGAGCAGGATCCCAAAGAGTGGTAAATTCTCAAGTTGTCAAAGTACCGTGAAAGTTGCCAATTTATGACCAATGTATGGAATGTCTTTGTATTCAGTTAAGAAAGGTACGGACCCACGTGGGGTGGGATAGTGTCACCATGGGGTGGGCTAATTGGGATGTACCTAATTATCTATTCCTGGTATAAAACACGATGTCTGTATGTAATCTGGACTCAGCCTTAGCGATTCAATCCTGACTGAGTGGTGATGTCACAATAAAGTTTGTCTTTCCTGAAGAGACTCGTGTCCAAGCAGTCATTGTCCGTGCCGGTCCGACTTTACTCCCGAGAGAACCAGGTGGATTCCGGTAACAATAGCACCAAGCAGAAGTCTCTATTTAGTGGCCTTAACAAAGTCCTGACATCAGAAGAATATATGTTAAACCTTGCAGGGGTTGGAGATGCTGTTCAGGAAATGGGCCTGTTATCTGAAGCCCTACAAAGAGATGACATCACACTTCCACGAGCCTATCAGCGGATTAATCGCTCAGCTTGTGCAATAGAGAAAATGAAAGACATGCCTGACAAACATCTGAAAGAAGCCATGGAATTGCTGGACAAGGTGTAACCATCAACCCGGAGAGCACGAAAGGCCAAGTGAGGATAAATCTCCCCCGATTTTATCAATGTTTGGTGGATAATTTACCATCCAGTCTCTATGCTTTAACTGCAGCAACAAACCAGCAGCTTCATCACAGGCGGATGACTTTGAATCACTCGTCTCGGAAATTGACATCCTGAATTCACAACGTTGGCCAAACACTGTGGACAGTCCGTGGTTTGAAGGAGAAGTGAAGCTAGAGCAGCTGTGCAGAAGATTACATCTCAACTTCACATCCATCTGTGACGGCTTCAGAGACTACATGATAACAGCGGCGCAGAGATTCCAGAAAATCTGAAACCAGCTGTGACAGCAGTGAACAGCCTTCCAGTGACATCAGGGGATTGTGAAAGGGGCTTCAGCACCATGAATTTGGTGATGTCACCCATTAGAAGTGGACTCGGCATTGAACGCCGGTCTTCTCTTTTATTTGTTAGTCTCATTGTCCTCCTGTACATCTATGGGATGCTTTACCATATGTGAGAAAGTGGCTGTCCTCACATCGCAGCGCAGATTATACCAAATCTGATCATTTTACCCAGCAAGAACCACGTTATTCCAGTTTGTGGGATCTTTTCTAATGTTCTGTGTATAGTTTTTTAAATACTATGTGCACAGGCAAAAAAACAGAAAACCAAACAAAATGTCTCAAGCAACATATAAAAACAAAAAGTATGTAGTATTTGCTCTGATCAATGTCTTAGCGATGCAAGAAATGTTTACCCCAGGGTCACGGCATCATTGTGAAAAGAAAAAACAGTGACCCACAATATGTATAAATAGTTGCAAGGAGTAATCACAAACTGGCTCTGCCGGCGAGATATGATGCAGTTACTAGTTGGGAGGTTAAAGTTGTGTACGCATAAACCTCAGGTTTTAGAAATTCCCTGCCAGGTAAACATCATCGCACATTGTGGTGACTATTCTGTCAGTTTGATAAACAAGTTAACTAGCCGCTGCAGCTAGTTAGGGATGTTGGTGCGGCGTGGAGGTGGAGGCAGCTTTGGTTACTTCCCTACCGTCCTGACTGCTCCCACTTGTGGGCTGATCTTTTCAGGGAGCCTATTACTTTGTTAGGTGCTTGGCGTGGGGGTGCTCCATCTCTGGTCTTTATTTCAGGCTTTTGGCATCCTTTGTGGATTCGGTGGTATGTCGGCGAGAAGGTGGGAACTCCGTGGTACGTCCCAGGTTGACTTCCTGTTCGTAGGAGCGGGGGGGTTCTATTGTTTGCACGGAGCTACTTCCTGTGTTTTGGAAAGTCGTGACGGATTTTGGTATTCGTTGGCAGGGACGAAGAAGGAGGGCCCCCATAGATAATTGTCCTTTCTAGGGATTGTGATTGACACGGTTCAGATTTCACGGTTGACACGGTTCAGATTGTGATTGACACGGTTTTTTGCTTGCCAGCAGATACGATTGTGGTTTTGCAGGCATTTGGCAATTCCAAGCTGCGGTTGCAGGACTTGCTGTCGCTTTTGGGCCGCTTGGCATTTGCTGTCGGGTGATGCTTATGGGGAGGGTGTTCTATCACTGGTTGTCCTTGGCGATGGACAGTGTTAGGATGCTGCATCCATTGTCTGCATTGCGTGGTCATTGGAAGAGGACCTGGTCGTGTAGCGCACCTTTTTGGTGGCCTACAATGGCCATACGTGTTGGCGTGCAGCCACGGTGGTGAGGGGTCCCTGGAGCTGGCTCCCAGGTGGATGCGTAGGCAACACCTTTTCCATCCTGATTGTTGGGCCTCGTTTCGCCGGATTGTTGAGGGTTGTAGACGGCGCATTGTTGGAGTCGCCTGGTGGTCATACACGCAGGTCTGGCGATAGTGGGCATCGGTGGCGTCGGGCGAGAGGGTTTGGTGGTCCCAGAGGGTCAACGGTGGGCCGAGTTGGTTGTTGTTTCTGACTTGTAGGTGCCGAGCGGGTTCCACAGCGGGGGCTCAGACAGCGCTGGCTGCTCTGTCCTTTTGTACCTGTGGATGGGTTGGGAAGATGTGGATCCGGACGATTTTCTTACAGTAGCCGGTGGTGGGGTGGCGCCGGGGCTGGCTCCATAACAGCGCGGACGCATCTTAGAGGAGTTGTTGCTTGTCCTGTGATGGGTTTTACATATGGTTTGAGTTCGCCTTTTGAGGTGGCGTTGGCTCCAGTTTCCTTTGGTTTTGTTTCATGGGGCGTTTTTTCGATTGTGGGCATGTTGCGGGTAGATCAGGGGTTGCGTCTACCCTGTTGTGGGGTTGTGTACTGGTGGTTGATGTAAGTACAGTTCTTTCTTGCACGTGCTACAACTGCTCGTGATGGGAGGGTGCCTGGGTTGCTCTAAGTAGGCTCACGGGGAGGGTTGGGGGTCACGTTGCATGACTCTGGGTTTGAAGAGGTTGATGGGAGCCTCATGTGTCATGACGGTGTGTGTTTATCAGATATCAGGCTCGATATCCTGTGGGGGATTTATTGGGGGCATTGAGAGGGTGCTGGCTTTGGTGGGAGCGCAGAGACTGCCATTGGGAATCATGGCAGCCTCTGGCGTTGGCGGAATGCCTTGCCAACAACAAGACAGTAAAAAGATAAGCCGCCTTCAGGTGGGCATTGGGGAGACGACCCTCACTTGAAATCAGGTCAGGTGGGGTGATGAGCTCATGGTTAACACTTGGTGTAACTGCCTTCCGCAGGACGTGCGCAGTAGGGTCAGAAATATATGGTATGGAATAAACGAATGATTACATATTGGTTTTCAATAAAGCTGTGGCCATGCCCTTTTCCAATACAGAAGGTGTCTGTGATTAAAATAAGGAGATCACAGGCTTCATCAGTCAAGCAATCCCCTGTACGTTTAAGGAAGGGGAGCATGACTGCTAGCACAGTGACTATATACAGAATGCACAAAAAGTTGACAGGCGCCCACAACTTGTACCGCCACCAACAAACCAACGCCAACCAGAATATAGTGGTTTCCCCCAAACCAGTGAAATACAAAGAACAATGGTACGTATCTGGTGGCGCGATGATAGTCGCTGAATGGTAGGTGGTGGTTCCCTTAGTTCGTATGAAGCATATGAAAAAGAATAATACAATATATAGTGCAGATGATTCTAACACAATAATATATATGTGCCAATGTGGGATATTCCACTCACAAATTAAAGAGCCCGGACACTGGCTCTAAGTGGGTCGCAGCTTTTGGGTGTTTTTGCTTCTCCGTTCCTTAAGGTGACCCACGCCTTATATAGGATGGAAAATGGCTCATACACATGGACATGGAAGAAAAACAGAAACAGCTTCCTTGTGCAGATCTTCTAAAATTCAGATAGTATGAATAGACAAAGCCGTTAAACTCACATTTGCAGGAGCTTATGGACCAAGCTCGTGGTTTGTGCGCTTCAAGGCTCGCATAGGGTGGAGCCCAAACCCGTCTTCAAATCCAGAATATCAAGGGGACGATTGAAATAAAAAGTTTTTTTAAAAAATTTATTAATGCATAAATAAAACAAATAAAATACTGGCTCAACCAGGAGACCAGAACGCGTTTCGCCAGACGTGCTGGCTTCTTCAGCTGGCTTTTTATTTCAATCGTCCCCTTGATATTTTGGATTTGAAGACGGGTTTGGGCTCCACCCTATGCGAGCCTTGAAGCGCACAAACCACGAGCTTGGTCCATAAGCTCCTGCAAATGTGAGTTTAACGGCTTTGTCTATTCATACTATCTGAATTTTAGAAGATCTGCACAAGGAAGCTGTTTCTGTTTTTCTTCCATGTCCATGTGTATGAGCCATTTTCCATCCTATATAAGGCGTGGGTCACCTTAAGGAACGGAGAAGCAAAAACACCCAAAAGCTGCGACCCACTTAGAGCCAGTGTCCGGGCTCTTTAATTTGTGAGTGGAATATCCCACATTGGCACATATATATTATTGTGTTAGAATCATCTGCACTATATATTGTATTATTCTTTTTCATATGCTTCATACGAACTAAGGGAACCACCACCTACCATTCAGCGACTATCATCGCGCCACCAGATACGTACCATTGTTCTTTATATACAGAATGCGCCTGTAAACATGTAACATAGTGACTATATACAGAATGCGCCTGTAAACATGTAACATAGCGACTATACACAGAATGCGCCTGTAAACATGTAACACAGTGACTATATACAGAATGCGCCTGTAAACATGTAACATAGTGACTATATACAGAATGCACCTTTGAACATGTAACATAATGACTATATACAGAATGCACCTGTAAACATGTAACATAATGACTATATACAGAATGCACCTGTAAACATGCAACATAGTGACTATATACAGAATGCGCCTGTAAAGATAGAACATAGTGACTATATACAGAATGCACCTTTGAACATGTAACATAATGACTATATACAGAATGCACCTGTAAACATGTAACATAATGACTATATACAGAATGCACCTGTAAACATGCAACATAGTGACTATATACAGAATGCGCCTGTAAAGATAGAACATAGTGACTATATACAGAATGCACCTTTGAACATGTAACATAATGACTATATACAGAATGCACCTGTAAAGATGCAACATAGTGACTATATACAGAATGCACCTGTAAACATGTAACATAGTGACTATATACAGAATGCGCCTGTAAACATGTAACAGTGACTATATACAGAATGCACCTGTAAACATTTAACACAGTGACTATATACAGAATGCTCTTGTAAACATGTAACATAGTGACTATATACAGAATGCACAATACAGAAAATGGTCAGCGCCCAGATAAGTTCCACCACCAGTATACCAATGCCAGACCAGATATATAGAGGTCTCCCCCAAACCAATGTGACAACAGGTATAATTATACGTATCTGGCGGCGCGATTGCAGTCGCTTCTTGGTATTCAGATGGTCCTCACGGTGTGTATCATAAATGTCCAATATGGATTATATATAAAAAACACAAATGGCAGAATAATAGTGCAGGGTGTATACACAATGTTGGAATAGATGACAATAAATGGTTCCACTCACAGACAAAGAGCCCCGTCACTGGCTCTGAGTGGTTCCAAACATCTGGGTCCTTTATCTTCTTAGGAATATTTAAAGGAGACCCACTCCCTTTAAAGTTGGTATTTTCTTTATCTCGTCAAATATGGAAGAAAACATAAAAACAAGGACCTTCTTGTGTAGATCTACCACAATATTGATAATATATATGGTGATGGTATCAACTCACATTGGGTGGAGCTTAGAACCAAGCTCTGGGTCGAAATGCCGGTGGATTTATTGAGTAGGTTAAATCCACGAATACCTCTGAATTCCAAAACAGCAGGGACCAGACTTTTCTTTATAAAAGAAAAATCTTTAATTTAAAACATAAAGTAAAATAAAATAGAACATGTTAAAATTAACACAAAGATGCTCTGTAAGTCGCCAGAACGCGTTTCGCCATAAGATTAGGCTTCTTCAGCTGGTTTACAGAGATACTCTACAGTGTACCATATATATAGTCCCTTAATTGGGTATTAAAAGGTCCCATGTGTTTTGAATGTCCGAAAATAGGTTGGCGTGCGTGTCACGCCTCCATCTATCTGCTTCCGTTGTTTGCCGCCATCTTGCGCATGCGCAGTAGTGACCCATGCGTTCCATGCATTTCAACTTGGTGTTTCCGGTATTTCCCATTTGGTTGATGGATAGAGAGCAACTTCCGTGCGGAGATCGTAATAGGTAATTATACCTATATACAGAATGCACCTGTAAACATGTAACATAGTGACTATATACAGAATGCGCCTGTAAACATGTAACAGTGACTATATACAGAATGCGCCTGTAAACATTTAACACAGTGACTATATACAGAATGCTCCTGTAAACATGTAACACAGTGACTATATACAGAATGCACCTGTAAACATGTAACATAGTAGCTATATACAGAATGCACCTGTAAACATGTAACAGAGTGACTATATACAGAATGCACCTGTAAACATGTAACATAGTGACTATATACAGAATGCACCTGTAAACATGTAACAGAGTGACTATATACAGAATGCATATGTAAACATGTAACACAGTAACTATGAACAGAATGCACCTGTGTACATGTAACACAGTGACTATATACAGAATGCACCTGTAAACATGTAACATAGTGACTATATACAGAATGGACCTGTAAACATGTAACACAGTGACTATATACAGAATGGACATGTAAACATGTAACACAGTAACTATGAACAGAATGCACCTGTAAACATGTACCAGTGACTATTTACAGAATGCACCTGTAAACATTAGGGATGAGCCGAACACTCCCCGAGTTCGGTTCGGAGCCGAACCCAAACTTTCCAAATGTTCGGATCCGAACCCGAACCCGAACCCGAACTCGAACTCAATGCAAGTCAATGGGGCTGAAAATTCGGTTTTTAGAGTGCCCTCCAAGAGGGAATATATGCTAGATATTTGCCATAAAAGGTGCATGGGGGTCCGGGTAGTGCCCTGGGGGACAGGAAACAAGGACAAAAAGTTAAAAAAAAAGTTTTTAAAGGGACAGTGAGTTTCCATGAAATAAGGGTTAAAAATAAAAACGAAAAATTCCTTCAAATATCGTGCCTAGGAGGTCCCCATAACCTGCCCGTGAAGTGGCGGATTTCTAGGATGTATAGAAATATGTAAAAAACAAAAAATGACATTTCAAATGACGGTAAATGCTTTTCCTTTAATCTATCCATAAACAACTGCTTGGGGCGTCAGTCTGTATGAAAAGAGGAGACATTTTCGGACACGCAGAAAAAGTTTACTGATTTTTTGGCGGTGAAAAGCAGGAGAATGACTGGAGAATGGAAAATTCTAGACCAAATAGCCGATTTATAAAGTGAGATAAATGGGAGAATTTTTTTGGTTTGGCTATTTTGACCTAGAATTTTCTCTTCAGTCATTCTCCTGAGTTTCACCTTTCTCTGAATAACCCTGTCAGGGTTATTCAGAGAGCGGTGAAGAGCAGGAGAATGACTGGAGAATGGAAAATTCTAGGTCAAAATAGCCAAACCAGAAAAATTCTCCCATTTAGGCTAGGGTCAGACTAGTGAATTTTTAACGTGCGTTTAGGCGCACTTAATCACGGCCGCACTAGCAGCAAATGACGGGCAATGACGGCCAATATACGAAGTACGGTCGCACGAAAGTCCGGCTGCGCAACGCAAGTGGAAAATGAACGCATTTTTTCGAGAATGCAGAACCGCTAGTACGGACGTACAGAGTGTGCTGCGTCCACTAGCGGCGTGTTTGTGCGTGATTTGGAGACGTCAGACCCTGCTCATGTCCGGCCAACATAACGTCCAGACACCCAAAGTTTCCTGGTTTGGATCGGTAAAAAATCACGCACAAAAATGCGCATCGTATGACCGTTTTTCTCGCATTCCGTGAAAAAATACGGCAATGCGTTCGGACGCACTTTCGGTCGCTGTGAAAAATGCGTTAGTCTGACCCTAGCCTTATCTCACTTTACAAATCGGCTATTTGGTCCAGATTGTTCTCTCTTCCTGCCATTCTCCTGGTTTTCACCTTTCTCTGAACAACCCTGAGAGAGAGGTGAAAGCCAGGAGAACTGGCAGGAGAAGAGAACAATCTAGACCAAATAGCCAATTTGGAAAGTGAGTTAAATGGGAGAATTTTTCTGGTTTGGCTATTTTGACCTAGAACTTTCACTTCTCCAGTTATTCTCCTGCTTTTCACCGCTCTCTGAATAACCCTGTGAATGTTTAATCCCGAGGTCAAAAATAACATTGCTTTAGATGTTATTTTGATTTTTTTTCAAACACCAGTTAAATGCAGCATATTAGGATGTTTTAGGAGGGAAATTAATTCTCAAATCTCAATCAGAAGCAGACACCACCCCACCCCCTCAGTATAGTGTACAATGTATCAAATTGATTACCAGACTAAAAACACCTGGTGTTATGCCCGTTTGTGAACAGAGGTCATTTAGAGTTGAGAATCTTTCCACGTACTCATTAGTTTTTAATTCAATATCTAATAAACCATTGCTTATAATATTCTGCAGTAAAGAGTCTCTTCATTTTTAGATTTTTTTGTATTTTTTTAAGCATTTTCTATACTTTTTTCAAATTTTCTTTTTTTTTAGAACTCGAACCGAACACACCCAAAAAGTTCAAAGTTTGCAAACTTTCGAACTGCCAAAGTTCGGGCCGAACTCCGAACTGTCTGAACCCGAACAGCTCATCACTAGTAAACATTTAACATAGTAACTATATACAGAATTCGCCTGTAAACATGTAAGTTACTATATACAGAATGTGCCTGTAAACATGTAACATAGTGACTATATACAGAATGCACCTGTAAACATGTAACAGTGACTATGTACAGAATGCGTCTGTAAACATGTAACATAGTGACTATATACAGAATGCACCTTTAAACATGTAACAGTGACTATATACAGAATGCGCCTGTAAACATGTAACATAGTGACTATATACAGAATGCACCTGTAAACATGTAACACAGTGACTATATACAGAATGCACATGTAAACATGTAACACAGTGACTATATACAGAATGCACCTGTAAACATGTAACACAGTGACTATATACAGAATGCGCCTGTAAACATTTAACACATTGATTATATACAGAATGCGCCTGTAAACATGTAACACAGTGACTATATACAGAATGCGCCTGTAAATATGTAAGTGACTATATACAGAATGCGCCTGTAAACATGTGTAGCGCTCACTCCCGGAGGAGCCGCTGAAATTGAACCTCGGGTCAGTCTCCCCGCACTAGGGAATAAATATACTCCAGCACCGTTGTGGATTTTATAAATTATATAGTTTACTAGAATAAATAGCATATAATGAATAACACGGTGTTCGTATATATATTTACAGTACTTCGTAATGCGTGAAACGTGCAGCGGAAAAGAAATTAGGGATGTGCGTTTCGGGTTTTGGAATTTCGGAATTTTCACGAAATTTCCCGATTCGTGTTTTCGGATGCGGCCGAATTTCCGAAAATTTTTAGATCCGAAAATGGCAGATCCGAAAAGTTTTCCGAGCCGAAACGAAATATTTTCGGAATTTTCGAATGGACTTGAAATGTGTCAAATCGAAATTTATTGCTTTGAAACGAGGAGAACAGACGTTCCGAAAAAACGAAAATTTCCGAAAATACGAAAAGTCGATACAAAAAACGAGCAAAGTGACACGAAAATACGAAAAATGGTCGATATTCCGAAAAAAAAATGTACACGAAAAACAAATCGAGCCGAACCGAATCGAAACAGAAATCGGTCGAAACGAGCCGAATCGAAAAGTTTAAAAATCCGAAAAATCGAACCGAATCGAACCGAAAAAAAAATCAGTGCACAAGCCTAAAAGAAATACGATGCTTCGTATTTCAAGGAACGTGCACCGGAAAAGAAATACAAGGTTTCGTAATTCGAGAAACGCGCAGCGGAAAAGAAATACAAGGTTTCGTAATTCGAGAAACGCGCATCGGAAAAGAAATAGAAAAATATCTTTAACCCCTTTGTGATTGGGGAGTGAGTCCCGCACAGGTTATGTCCCGGAATGTAAGTGTGTGTGTGTGTGTTATGGTACCCCGGTACACTATTCAACTGGCCAGTGAATTGCTTAAGAGGTATCTTCGACTAGTCAAGTTGGGGCCCTGTGGGTTTTGGAAACAAACAGCAGCGTGCTTGACTGCCTAAACACCCGCCATAACAAACCATAACATAACTCCATTTTAACTGCCAAGCCCACCACACCATATCCCCAGGAAATACGACATGACACTCTATAATGTGGAAAAGGCTTGGCCACAGCTTTATTGAAAAAAGAACATTTTAAATCACATATAACCACCTGACCAGCGTTAAGCATTTTTTATTAGATGATCATAAATACCAGCTGCCAGCTAGACTTGTGCACCGATTTTTTTTCGGTTCGATTTGATTCGGTTCGTTCGTATTTTGTAAATTTTCGTTTCGGCCGATTTCCGTTTCGGTTCGTTTCGTTTTCGTTTCTTTTTCGTATGGACCTTTTTCGTAATTTCGGAAATTTTCGTGTTTTTCGGAACGTCTGTTCTCCTCGTTTCAAAGTGTCTATTCGTTTTGACGTAAACTAATGGTTTTTCGGGTCCGATATTTCTGTCGATACGATAATTCTGTCGATACGATAATTCTGCCATTGAGATTTCTCATGTTTTACAAGAAGGATACATTGAGATGGGAATGATACAAAATTACAGAATCAGCGATATAACCAAAAAATATGTTGTCCGAAATTACTGAAATGGAACCGAAATCAGGAATGGAGCCGAAATCACGAATGGAACGAAAATGATTTTCGATTTTACACATTTCTAGTCCATTTGAAAATTCCGAACAAATTTCCATTTCGTTTTGTAAAGGTTTCGTTTTTGGAAAATTCGGATCTGAACATTTTCGTAAAATCGGCTGAATCTGAATGCACGAAACGGGAAATTTCATGAAAATTCCGAAATTCCGAAACCCGAAACGCACATCCCTACTGCCGGCTGCATGGGACCAATCCCAGCAGGCAGTTAAATAAAGTCCCAGAGTTCAGCTCCTGCAAAGATATTCTGAGCAGAAACCCCCTCTCCAAAGCTCCCTTCACGGAGTTTCACCATCCTTCCTCGCTGGCCAGGGGCTTCCAAACCGCCATATGAGCTGTGACAATCCTGAAAAGAAGAAAACAAAAAACCAACAAGAAAACAAAACAAAGGGGGTGGGAGGGCGGGAAAGAACGTTGTCTTTACAGATTTCTCCTACAGTGAAATGACCACGCCTCCCTCTCCTTATATACATTGTAACCTGCAACATTTAAAATTCCCAACAGCCAATCCTAATCAAACCACGCCTAACCATCCCTTAATTTTGGCGGCATTTCTGTCAGTCATGGCCCATTTAACCCATTAATCATGGCCATGGGCTATCTTGACTGCCTAAACACCCGCCATAACAAACCATAACATAACTCCATTTTAACTGCCAAGCCCTCCACACCATATCCCCAGGAAATACGACATGACACTCTATAATGTGGAAAAGGCTTGGCCACAGCTTTATTGAAAAAAGAACATTTTAAATCACATATAACCACCTGACCAGCGTTAAGCATTTTTTATTAGATGATCATAAATACCAGCTGCCAGCTGCATGGGACCAATCCCAGCAGGCAGTTAAATAAAGTCCCAGAGTCCGGCTCCTGCAAAGATATTCTGAGCAGAAACCCCCTCTCCAAAGCTCCCTTCACGGAGTTCCACCATCCTTCCTCGCTGGCCAGGGGCTTCCAAACCGCCACCGCAGCAGCTGAAGCTTTAGTTAGCATCGAGGCTGCGACCCCCCCCGCAGACAGCGCTTCCTTCACCGTGGACTGCAGGCCTACGTTAAATATATCAAGGCCCACCTCGTTGAGGTGAACCCCATCATTCCTCATGAGAACCCTATTGTCCCCTTCCAACTCACGATGACGGACAACTACCCCACCCAAGCGCCGAACATAGCGTGAAATGGTGTGATTCACACGCCGCCGAATCCTTTCCAAAGCCCCACCATTCCCACCCAAACGCCAAACAGGGTGTGGGATAATCTCCGACCAGATCAACGTGATGTCTGGGAACAGTGAAAGACAACGCGCAAGATCCAGCCTGATCCTGGAAATAAGGTCAATCGTGCGCACCACACCGATGTCGTTCCCACCTGCGTAGAGAACCAGCACAATCGGACCAGTGACCATCCGGCGCAGGGCTGTACACTCTGAATAAAGATGAACCCAGCGAAGCCCGCGGACGCTGAGCCACCTCAACCTTGCCTGATCATAAGGAAAACTCAAATTCTGACCGTATGTCCTGGCTTCAGCCCTCCTGCACGCCCAGTAAATGAAGGAATGACCAAGCAGCCACACCAAGCGCGGAGGAGAACCTGAAAAAACAATCAATAGGGATGAGACAATTCACAACATATGATGACGAACATATAAACGAAATCGTGAGGAGTCCCATTGACCCACCCGCCGCAACTGCTCATCATCCAGACCCAACCCATGAGCGACAGTAGCAGCGCCAATTCGAAAAGAGTGAGCCGAAAAACACGCAGCAGGCACACCTAACCGCTCCAAACAAGTCCTTAAGACATGGGTAAACTGAAATCTAGTTAAGGGCACGCCAGCAGCATGCACTAAAAAGGAACCCGAACTCAAAGGGTGAACACTCAAATATGCAATGGCATGCGCAACCGGACAATGCAGTACCGCAATCCGCTTCAACACAATCTCTTTACCCCTACCCAAGGTGTCCGTCTTCGATTTCCGGACCCAGATCCGCAACAACTCAGGAGTAACACTAACATCAATGCACAATAGAGAAGCCGAAACATTAGCGCTAGCAGCCACCAACTCACCAACCCGAAAGGCCCCATAAAATGCAAAAAGAAAGGCAACCCGAAATAACAGACATTCATAATCCGAGTAACACACTGCCTGCAAAACATCCACCAAATCCTGAAGTAGGGACAGAGAGACCGGTCGTCGTGTATCGGGAAGCGGACGCTTTTTCCAGCCCCTAACTATCCTGCGCACTAAAAATTCCTTACCCACATCTTCCCAACCAAAATAACGAAACAGAAAAGACAGGGCCGCCAAATTCCGCTCGACGGTAGAACCCGAAATCCCTGCTGAATGCAGGTGATCCAAGTAAGCAAGAGAAGTGCGGTACCGACCCTCCGGTGAATGATAACCATACTCACGGCACGCTGTTTCTAACCAAACTCGCCAAACCTGTGTGTATGCCTTCCACGTAGCCGCCGCTACAGAATCTTTAACTAGAGTCAAGAGGTGTCTGAAACGAGGCTCCACAAGAACGCTGGACACGATTCCCTGTACTCCTTCGCATGTGGCGCTAGGCGCCGAAAGCGGTCCAGCTGTTGACGTGACAAGGCATCGGCAATGTCATTAACTGCACCGGGAATGTGCACGGCTGAAAACAAAATATTAGATTCCAAACAGCGAAGCACGAGATGCCTCAGTAAAGCCAAAACCTGGACAGAACTAGAGGACTGGCGCGTAACCGCATGTACAACGCTCATGTTATCTGTATGAAAAACAACCCGTCTGTGTGCCAAAGCAGGACCCCACAACTCCACAGCCACAAGGATTGGAAAAAGCTCCAACAAACAAAGATTGTGAGTAAAACCCAAGTCACACCAGTGTGAAGGCCATGTTCCAGCACACCAATTCCCCTGGAAAAAGGCACCAAATCCAATAGATCCGGAGGCATCAGTATACAAATCCAAATCCGAGTTGGAAGATTCCGTAGCCTGCCAACACGAAGCATCATTATAGGAGTCCAAAAAGGACAACCACACCCGCAAGTCAGCCTTCAATTGGTTTGTGACTCGAATATAATGTGTGGGAGCCCGTACACCACGGGTAGACAAGGAAAGACGCCGACAAAATGCACGACCCATTGGCATGACTCTACACGCAAAATTAAGATGACCCAATAAAGACTGCATAACCTTCAATTGCACCTTCGCTGCACACAGCAACCTCTGCAGGAGAAAACGCAGAGAGTCAAGTTTTTGCGCAGGCAAGCGAAAGAGCAGATTATCTGCATCTATCTCAATACCCAGAAAGAGCACCGATGTAGGGCCCTCCGTCTTGTCATCTGCCACAGGAACCCCAAATACCAGCATCACCGCCTGAAAGGTACGCAAAACATCCGCACAAACTTGAGATCCAGCCGTACCAACAAACAAGAAATCGTCTAAATAATGAAGCAGTGACAACGAGCCAGACTGAGAAGAAACAACCCATTCCAAGAACGAGGCAAACTGCTCAAAAAACTTCCATGAGACGGCACATCCCATGGGCAAACATTGGTCGTAAAAGAAAACCCCCCGCAAGGAACATCCTAACAAATGAAACCAGTCAGAATGGATCGGCAATAAGCGAAAAGCTGCTTCAATGTCAGATTTTGCCATCAAAGCCCCTCTTCCTGCTGCCGAAACCAAGACCAACGCCTTGTCAAATGAAGTGTACTGCACCCTGCAATCCGCATCAGGGATCCCATCATTCACCGACGTACCCTGAGGGTACGACAAGTGATGAATAAGCCGAAAAGCACCATCCACCTTTTTGGGCACCAACCCTAAAGGTGAAACCCTCAAATTTGGAAAAGGGGGTTCAACAAACGGCCCAGCCATACGCCCGGTGTCAACTTCCTTCAACAGTTTATCCCAAACAAGCTGTTCCCTGGAAACAACAGACCTCAGATTATCAGCAAAACAAGGGGACGAGGAAGGAATAAACGGGATCTTAAAACCAACAGTGAAACCATCCCACAAAAACTCAGCGTCTTGCAGCTTCGGATATCGAACGAGCCACTCCAGCATCCTTGCCGCCCTCACTGGAGTCCGACCTGCGACCGGCACCTGGCTGAAATCTTGGTGAAGCAAATCCTTGCTTACGAAAACAGCGCGGTGCTGGATGCGAACATTCATGACGGAAACGGCACGCTGCAGCCCAGCGGCAATGGCCTTCATTAAAAAGCCAGCAAATCCCCTTTTTAGCAGACACTGAAACAGGACCTGCAAACTGGGACTCCTTAGCCGGGACAGCAGGCCGACTCGTGTCATAAGCAACAACCATAAGCTACCATCTTGCACGTCGAAACGTAAATCCGCCCGGGAAGCCATCTTTTGCCTGAAACGCTGATCATAATTGAACCAGCACTGGCCGCCGAATAATTTGTAAGCCCCCCCAAATTAAATCTAAATAGGCAAATATCTGAGTGGCATATTCAGGGTGCCGCTCACATAGCACACTGACATAAACCAGAAAACCCTGCAACCAATTACCATAAGTGCGCGGCAACTGCTTCTTCTCATTGTCCTTAACAAAAACATTATCAAGTTTACGCTGTTTATCCACCGAGTCTCTATCCGGCGACACCAGGGTTAACACATCAATATATTCCCTCTTCCAAATACGCTCCTTAATCTCAGCCGCAACGGTGCAGGAAAGGGGCGACAACTCGCAAAGCGGAGCAGGATTAAATGCAAGCGGCTGTGCGACAGATACCGGGGCAGCGGCTACTGGAGCAGAAATCTGCACTTGTGGGGGAACCATAGATTGCAGCGGCAACGGTAAAGACACAGAAGCTGGAGCAACCAAAGGTGCAGACGGGGCAGAATAAGTGGACAGCAAAGGAAGAGATTGAACCACAGATGTGTGAGCCAGCAGAGGAGCTGAAAGAGGAGCATACAAAGGCGGAGAAGTGACAGGTGGAACAGGGTGCACGCCTTGTACCGCCGAAACCGCCAGGGAGCCAGAAGGGAGAAGCTGCAACACCGGAGCAGACAGCACAGAACCCGTACCGACAGGAGCAGAATGGTAAGAGAGCAGCGGAGAGGCAGAAACAGCGGAGGAAACAGACTGTGGTAAAGGTAACTGAGACACCGGAGCGACAGAAGAAGGCACAGAAAGCGGGACAGAATCTGATGGTACAACACCAGCCCCTCTGGAAGACCAAGAGTTAACCAGTGCCCTGAGAAAAGCATCCACATTACCTTCAATAGAAGAGGCAGAGCCCTGCAGGCTCCCAGTCCCAGCCACATTCAGCCCAGTACCAGACACACTAAACAATCCATCACCCCCCACAATCCCAGCAACAGAAGCAGCACGTGCAGATCGCTTACCCAGCGTCACGGTTGATCGCATTCTGCCCAGTGCGTCTGCTTCATCCTCCGATTCAGAGACAGAAGAAGCATCGGCCCGGCGTGTGGATGGAGGCTCTGACTGAGCTTGGTGCAGTGTCCTGGAACGACCTCCTCTCTGCAGGGGCTCCTCTCTCCGTCCAGCGTTGACAGCACGTCCAGCGTTGACAGCACGTGCAGTGTTCTCACCACGTGCAACGTTCTCACGTCTCCGATCCCTGATGCTCACACGCCTGGGTGGGGGCGCGACCTCGGCATCTGGCTGGCTGGGACCTGGGCGATCAGCTGATTCTCCAGCAGCAGGCCTCCGAGAACGGCCCCTGGTGATGACGGGGGAAGGAGCAGGGGGAATCCCTGCACGGACCCTGCTTCTGCTCTCAGGCCGACATCGATCTCTCACCTGACGAACGCCAGCTGTGGCATCCCCCACAGCCGCGGCAGTATGCAGACTAGCTTCTGTCCTCTCCGCCAGCACCCTGGAACGCCTCACCGAACTGCTACTTGGCCGGGTAGGAGGCTGTGCACGTCTAGCCCTCCTCCCGCTGACAGCATCTTCGGACACACTATCTCCATCAGGAACAGCAGCAGGTGGGGGGCTGCAGACATCTGGGCCAGCACAGGCTGAAGGGAATCCACACCAAAAAGGTTAGTAAACTCCCTCAGCTGTGCTAGCAAGGCCTCACGCCTCTCCTCACAGGGGTCAGCCATAAAGAACGTTGTCTTGACAGATTTCTCCTACAGTGAAATGACCACCCCTCCCTCTCCTTATATACATTGTAACCTGCAACATTTAAAATTCCCAACAGCCAATCCTAATCAAACCCCGCCTAACCATCCCTTAATTTTGGCGGGCATTTTTGTCAGCCATGGCCCATTTAACCCATTAATCATGGCCATGGGCTATCTTTCTTGGTTTTACAACGGCCTAGAAGGCCTCTTACCCATCCGCCAGATACTTGAGGCTCCGCTTGACCCAGGATGTCTCTCTGCTCGATATTGACTGGGGTTCTCTTGGCTTCTGGATCCGCTGTCTGGCTTTCTGCTCCTGCCGCGACTTGTCCAGCTTACCGCCTGCTCTCCCAGTCCGATCGACCTGCGGTACTCCTCACTCGGGGTCCTCCGGCTTCTTCAATAGCAGCTTGGGTAATCTTGTGGATCACTGGGTCTCCCTTTGGTAAGGCTGAATAACCCGATCTGTAACTCCGTTAGGCCACACCTGCGCTCCGGCCTGGTCACTGTTACGTTCTGCAGCACTGTGTTTTGTCTTTCTCACTCCCTGGCGCTCTCTGCCCGCTCTCTCCACGAGGCTCAGGATGTAAGTCTCTGTGTCCCACCCACTTCCTGTGTCCGTTCCCAAAGCATGCTGGGAAATGTAGTCCCAATGTAATATTCAGTGTCTCACATGTGTCTCACATTGTCCCTCTGGTGGCCAAAAATAGGTACTGCCACAATAAGGAATTAAACACAGCGCTACACTCTCCCCCTCCTAGAACTCTTGGGTCTCTCCAAGGAGGTGCAACAGTTACATTACATTTCAACACAGTTTAGGCAACATATACAGGCTCAGCAGTAAGCATACAGTGGGTTAGATACACTTCCTCAAGTTGACTCATGCTTTGGGCTACCTCAGCTAACATAGCAGACACTTCGGGCAACCTTCGCACTGTGGTGACGGCCTCTTCAGTGCTATGTCCTGGTGAGTCGTAGGTGAGTCGCTGGGGCGGTCGAACAGAGCGTTTTGGTTCTGGCTCAATCAGTTCCTCTTCAGGTGGAAGTACTATAGGCGCTGGCTCTAGGCTTGTGCACTGATTTTTTTTTTCGTTTCGATTCAATTCGATTTTTCGGATTTTTAAACTTTTCGATTCGGCTCGTTTCGACCTATTTCTGTTTCGATTCGGTTCGGCTAGACTCGTTTTTTGTGTACATTTTTCTTTCGGAATTTCGATCATTTTTCGTATTTTCGTGTCACTTAGCTCGTTTTTTGTATCGACTTTTCGTATTTTCGGAAATTTTCGTTTCGAAAATCGTCTGGATCCGAAAACACGAATCGGAAAATTCCGAAATTCCGAAACCCGAAACGCACATCCCTAGCTGGCTCAGTCCCTCTTTCTACCACTGGAGCAGACACCTCTTCGGAGTATGATCCCTCCAGTGAAGGCATAGAACTGTAGTCATAAGATTCAACTTCAGGAACTACAGGGATTGCAATAGTCTCAGGGACTTCTAACTGAAATTCAGGAGCTTCAGGCCTCAAATTACTTTCCCAATGTTCAGGAACCGTGATAACCTCTTCAGGTTCCGGTGAGCGCATCCAGTCCAGACAAAAACTCTCTTCCTCACTGTCCCTTTCGCTCTCTTCGACAACCCGGGTCTGCTGAGACCGAGTAACAGGAGGCAAACGTGGAGCAGGCGGATTCGGCAGAGGAAGTTCGTCCCCAACTGGCATCCTCACAGCCTCTCTCAAAGGTAACAAATGATTCCGGTGCCAGTTCTTAAGAGGCCCAGCCTTTCCATCCGGCCGGATTTGATACACCGGCAGACCCGGCAGTTGCTTGCAGACAATGTAGACTTGAGAACTCCATCTCTCCGCCAACTTTTGCCTCGCAGCAGCACCCAAGTTCTTTAACAAAACCCTATCTCCGGGTTGCAGATCCTGTATCCGAACTTTCAAGTCATAGTTCCTTTTGTTCCTTTGCTCCCTGTTTCCTGAGGTCAAACGGGCCTGTTCAAACGCAGAGGCCAGATTCTTTCGAAGTCTATCCATGTAATTCCTATGGGAAGCTACCGACGTCTGGTCTAAAGATAACCCAAATGCCAAATCAACCGGCAGTCGAGCTTCTCTTCCGAACATAAGACGGTACGGTGAGTATCCAGTGGCGTCACTCTCCGTACTGTTATATGCATGCACCAGAGTAGCTATGTGACGACTCCAACTCTGCTTCTCTGTGTTTCACAATGTCCCCAGCATATTTAGCAGCGTGCGATTAAACCTTTCAGGCTGAGCATCACCTTGAGGGTGATATGGTGTAGTTCGGGTCTTTTGGATTCCCAACAGTTCCAACAATTGCCCAACAAGTCGGCTTTCAAAGTCTCTACCCTGATCAGAGTGTATTCTCCTTTGTAGGTCGTAGTGAACGAAGAACTTCTCCATCAGAACCTTTGCTACTGTCGGAGCGCGTTGGTCTTTCGTGGAAAAGGCTTGGGCGTAACGTGTGAAGTGATCAGTCACTACTAGAATATTTCCCTGCCCACTAGCATCCGGCTCTAAGCACAGGAAGTCAATGCACACCAAATCCATGGGTCCCTGACTCTGCAGATGGCTCATTGGAGCAGTTCAGGTCGGTAGGGTCTTCCTCTGAATACACCTCAGACATGAATGGCAGTAACTTTCCACTTCAGCTCTCATGCAAGGCCAATAGAACCTGTCTCGCACCAGCTTAAAAGTCCTTTCAGCGCCCAAATGTCCATGCTCATCATGTAGTGATCGCAGCACACTCTCTCTATGTTTAGTGGGAAGGAATAACTGTTGGGTCTCTTCAGCATTGGTTGAGGGGCCCCTTCGGTAGACCACCCCATCAAACATTTTCAACCATTCCCACTCTTTGTAGACCAATCTGGCTCCATCTGGGGAATTGGTCAGCAGAATTTCCCGCTGGTTCGCAGTTAGGGCCTTTATGGTTAATGCAATCAAAGGGTCTCTGGCCTGATCAGCTTTCAGGTCCTGTTTTGAAAAGGTAGGTAGACTTTCATCCCTCAATTGCGTAGGGTTGCAGTAAAACTCAGGAACAGCCGCAGCCATGACTCCTATGGCCTCCGCTTCAATCCCTCCCTTGACCCGGCGCTCTGCTCCTTGACACAAAGCTTGTACCCCGTCTGGAGTTAACTGAGTCCATTCTGTAGTGTAGGGTCTTCTCGATAAAGCATCAGCATCTCGATTCTTCACCCCAGGGCGATACTTCAGGCTGAACCGAAACCCTGACAGAGCGGCCAACCACCGATGTCCTGTTGCGTCCAGTTTCGCAGTAGTAAGAATATAGGTAAGAGGATTGTTATCCGTCTTTATCACAAACTCGGCTCCATACAGATAGTCTTTTAGCTTGTCTACCACCGCCCACTTCAAGGCTAGGAACTCCAACTTGTGGGTAGGGTAGTTCTTCTCTGAAGGCGTAAGGCTCCGGCTCACGTACGCTACAGGCCTCAGCAATCCACCATACTCTTGATACAGGACTCCCCCTAGACCTTCTCTGCTGGCGTCCACATGTAACTCATACGGCTTGTGAGGGTCTGCGTAGGCCAAGACAGGAGCTTGAGTTAGACTCTCTTTCAGCTTCAAGAAAGCACCTTCACATTGACTAGTCCATTCTCCCTGTATGGACTCTCGAGCTTTCCTTGGTCCCGGAGCTGACGGATTTCGGTCAGAGACCTTGCAGCCTTCTTCTGTGCTATCCTTCTGTAGGAGTTTGTTCAGTGGTTGAGCTATTTTCGCGAATCCTCCTACAAATCTTCGATAATAAGAACAGAACCCCAAGAAAGATCTAAGTTCAGTGACGTTTCGGGGTCTAGGCCAAGAAGCTACGGCCTCCAACTTCCGAGGATCTGTCGAAACACCTTCTGCTGAGACCACATGTCCCAGATACGTAACAGACGGTAGACAGAATTGGCATTTCTCCAGAGACAATTTCAATCCCTCTTCATGGAGCCTCTTCAAGACCTTCTCCAAACGTTGCCCATGTTCTTCCAGAGTCTTCCCGAACACGATTATGTCATCCAGGTACACTAATACTTCGATCAGATTCATATCCCCGACTGTCTTCTCCATTAACCGTTGGAACGTGGCTGGAGCTCCTGTAAGGCCTTGAGGCATTCTGTTGAATTCAAAGAACCCCAGTGGACAGATGAACACAGTCTTCTCTTTGTCTTCAGGATGCATTGGTATCTGGTGATACCCACTTCGCAGGTCTAGTACACTAAACCATTTTGCTCCAGACAAACACTGCAAGGCATCTTCTATCCGAGGAGTAGCATATTGGTCTGGGATTGTTCTCCGATTCAGCGTGCGATAGTCTATGCATAGGCAGACAGAACCATTCTTCTTCCGGACCATCACTATTGGAGATGCGTATGGACTCCTGGACTCTTGGATCACCTTGGTTCTTTGTAATTCATTCAGCTGTTCTCACAGGTCATCCAAGTCTCCCAGCGGAACTCGTCTTGACCTTTCACGAAACGGTTTGTCTTCTTGTAATCGAATGCGGTGCTCAGTACTTTTAGCTAGGCCTACGTCACGGTCGAACTCATCTTTCGAGAACAATTCTCTCCACTTTAGAACTTGAGACTGAAGACGTTTCTTCCATTCAGGTGAAATGGGAGCGTCCTTGGGGTAGAATCTTTCATCTGGAATCTCTTTATCCACTCCCCCTCCTAAATCGGTAGGAGAGAGGGGCGTAGCAGACTCTACTTGCCCGATAGGCATTCATGCTTTAAGGACTACTGGAGAATCAGACACATTGCACACGCTGACTGAAACTCTTCCTCGTGTTCTTTTCAGAGCTTTAGTGGAGATTATTTCAAGGATTACTTCGACTCCGGCTTCACTCCCATGATTAAAATCGGTTTCCAGCACCACATAAGGACCTGGTTGCGATCCGTTCAACTTGACTGAAGCTTGGAAGCTCGCTACTTCTCCTGCTTGCAGAACCTTCTCTGTCCCTTCTAATCTCCATAGGCGCCCCACTTCGGCAGGTGCCTTCTGTTCTTCGACCATCCTCTGATAGACTGGACGTAACATTGGGTGTACTCCTTGAGTAGAACCTTCTTCCATTATGATAGGTGTCAGGAGACGTCGCACCAAATCAGTATTCGTCCCCACTATCATGGAACTCCTGTTCGCCCCTGAAGGCCGAGGACCCACAATGGCCAATGCATCACAACCTCCGGACTGTCCGATGACTTCGGATCCGATCTCCAACTTCACCTGTAGATACCCGTCATAAGGGAGTTTCTCCGTTCCGATACCCCAGATTTCCAGGTCCTTCAATTTCTGTAGAGGAATGTGCTTCAAGTGTTTCTCGTAGAAGTCTCGGTAGATCAATGTCACTTGAACCCCTGAATCCAACAGGGCTTTAGTGTAGACTCCCTCCACTTGGATTGGCACAATAGGCGAAGGACCTATCAGCTGGTCAGGAAACTTGGTGGTGGCACCAGGACACTTAGACCCAGTTTGCTGTACCCTGGCCTTCTTCTTGGCCCGTGTAGGTTTTGGGTGTGCATTGCTTCCCATGACGTAGGTCCGGATGCTAAGGGAGTGACTCTTTCAGTCCTGGCAGGCTCAGCAGTTGGCCAGACTTTGGGCCCTCTCGCCCTCTTAGTCCTGGCTTGATTTATGGAGCGGGTTTCAACCTTCGGGCACCTAGGTTGCTCCTTCACTTGTGCCCTCTGGCGTTTCCCGCCGGTGAGGTAGATAACAGTCCTTCTAAAGCTTTCAAGAGCTCCTCAACTCTATTCCCTTCAGACTTTCGGCCTTTGCATTGTGCGCGGAAGTGGCCCATTTCTCCACAACCGAAACATCTCTTCTTAGAAAGCGGAGACGCAGTCGCCTGCTGTGATTTGGTTGAAGGACCCTGGCTAGACGCCACAGCAACTCCGGTTGTCTGCATGCCTGTAAGGAACTTCTGCATTTCTGCCTGCATCTCTGTCACCTTCAGCAATACTCGGCACAGTTCCACGTGCGCCTGTTGCAATTCAGCTTGAGCTTCTTGTACTTTCTTAACAGTTTTATGCAACTCACCATGTTCGGAGAGGTTTAATTCTTTGACAGCCCTCTCTGTGGATTTAAAAGCGATCAGGTGCTCTTGCTCGTCCACGTCGGATCCGTAGTATCTAACGAGTCGCTTTCAGGCTGCAAACAGTCGTTATGCCTCACAGGTTGCGCGTAAGCTCTTTCCCTCGCCTGAAGGATTTTTCTTCCAGTAAAGCCTCCTCCTCTCTGACAGCTCGGATCAGTTCCAGGTACTTCAGTTCTTGATTACCTGCTCTGCTTCTCAGCTGCAGCATCACTGGATCTAGAGGTTGAGAGCCCCTCAGGATTTGTTTTATTCGGATCTTATCCACTTCGGCCGGGTTCGGCCCTTTCTTGAGGAGTATCTGGTGCAGAATCTTATCTAGGCGCCTCATGTATTCGGTCATTCTCTCACCTTTCGCTGGTAGGTGTGTTCATACTGATATACAAGCTCTGCGGCCTTTTCGTTCGCCCAAAAACTTCCTCCAGAACGTTCAAATAATCTAAAGCAGTGCAGTCTTTCTTACTCAGTTTAGGTTTCTCACCGCTTCTAACGCAGGTCCCTTTAAGCTCTCGGTGATCCTTGCTTTTTCTGGGCTTCAGGGACGTCCCACTCATCCAGAGCCTGCATCGCCTGTTCCACCCATTCTTCGAAGGTTTCTTCTCCCGCCGGAGTTGGTACGTTTCCCGTAAAATTTCTCAACCGTCGATAACCGAAGTTAGTGTGCGGAGGGCTTGTTCTCTGACACTTAGCCAGCAAATCTCCAATAGCCACTATAAATTCAGGCCCGATCATGGCCAACGGACTGGGCGCGGGAACACTTGCGGATTCGCCACGTGGCGCACTTGGCTGAATCAGTTGGACTTCCACCTCATCGTGTCAGCTTCACGCTCCCGCCCTGAAAACACACTGGAACACCCTCTCCACTCAAAAAGAACATACATGTGAGAGGTATCTGGGTTCTCTTTAATGTCCAGGATTAACCCCCGATGATCCGGTGTCAGCGCGGCCACGGCCTGGCGAATCTGATCTTCGGCCCAAGTGTCTGCGGGAATATCCATGACTATACAACATTCTAACTGACTACTGTGCTCCTCACACCATTCGGCAGCAGTGTCTGGATCCATATTTAACCCTTTAGATGCGGTTTTTCCAGAGACTGGATCCGGAAACGAGCCCCCACGTGTAGCGCTCACTCCCGGAGGAGCCGCTGAAATTGAACCTCGGGTCAGTCTCCCGCACTAGGGAATAAATATACTCCAGCACCGTTGTGGATTTTATAAATTATATAGTTTACTAGAATAAATGGCATATAATGAATAACACGGCGTTCGTATATATATTTACAGTACTTCGTAATGCGGGAAACGCGCAGCGGAAAAGAAATACGATGCTTCGTATTTCGAGGAACGCGCAGCAGAAAAGAAATACAAGGTTTCGTAATTCGAGAAACACGCAGCGGAAAAGAAATACAAGGTTTCGTAATTCGAGAAACACGCAGCGGAAAAGAAATAGAAAAATATCTTTAACCCCTTTGTGATTGGGGAGTGAGTCCCGCACAGGTTATGTCCCGGAATGTAAGTGTATGTGAGTGTGTTATGGTACCCGGGTACACTATTCAACTGGCCAGTGAATTGCTTAAGAGGTATCTTCGACTAGTCAAGTTGGGGCCCTGTGGGTTTTGGAAACAAACAGCAGCGTGCTTTCTTGGTTTTACAACGGCCTAGAAGGCCTCTCACCATCCGCCAGATACTTGAGGCTCCGCTTGACCCAGGACGTCTCTCCGCTCGATATTGACTGGGGTTCTCTTGGCTTCTGGATCCGCTGTCTGGCTTTCTGCTCCTGCCACGACTTGTCCAGCTTACCGCCTGCTCTCCCAGTCCGATCGACCTGCGGTACTCCTCACTCGGGGTCCTCCGGTTTCTTCAATAGCAGCTTGGGTAATCTTGTGGATCACTGGGTCTCCCTTTGGTAAGGCTGAATAACCCGATCTGTAACTCCGTTAGGCCACACCTGCGCTCCAGCCTGGTCACTGTTACGTTCTGCAGCACTGTGTCTTGTCTTTCTCACTCCCTGGCGCGCTCTGCCCGCTCTCTCCACGAGGCTCAGGATGTAAGCCTCTGTGTCCCACCCACTTCCTGTGTCCGATCCCAAAGCATGCCGGGAAATGTAGTCCCAATGTAATATTCAGTGTCTCACATTGCGCTTGTCTCCCTCCGGTGGCCAAAAATAGGTACTGCCACAATAAGGAATTAAACACAGCGCTACACATGTAACAGTGACTATACACAGAATGCACCTGTAAACATGTAACACAGTGACTATATATAGAATGCACCTGTAAACATGTAACACAGTGACTATATACAGAATGCACCTGTAAACATGTAACACAGTGACTATATAGAGAATGTACCTGTAAACATGTAACACAGTGACTATATACAGAATGCACCTGTAAACATGTAACACAGTGACTATATACAGAATGCGCCTGTAAACATGTAACACAGTGACTATATACAGAATGCACCTGTAAACATGTAACATAGTGACCAGGGGCAGATCCAGGGGGGGCAACAGGGCAATTGCGCCCCCCAAGGAAATATTGCCGGCAGGCGCGTTACTATCCTCCTACGCGCGGCCGCCAGCATAAAGCTCTGCCACTCGGCTGGGATCTATCCACCAGCCAGCCGCGATCTCGCGAGATCTGGCTGGTGGGTAGATTCCAGGTGAGCGGCAGAGCTTTATGCTGACGGCCGCTCATAGGAGGAAAAGCACGCGCCCATAAACATGCACCTGTAAACATGCTCTGAATAGCTGAATGGCCAGGAAATGTAGCCGTATGCTGAATTTCAGTGTCCGGTTACACTTCGGGGCCAGATCGTCTCTCTTTGAATAACCCTGCAGGTTTCTATGCCTGGACAAGTCCTGTTGTATCCTTCATTGAAGGCAGCTGATATTGTTGTTGCATGCTGTATATTGCAGAACGGGGCATTATCCGCGTTGGCGATATGAGGACGATATGTACCCTCTTGCAGAAGATGTGGTCCCTTGCGACCGGGGACCCGTGGTAAGGGTGAATCTCATTGCTACCCACTTTGGTGTAAGGAATTTGTTTCACTATCATATATTAACACAATCCATATTGTTATTCGTGTTGTATTATTGTGTCTTTACTTTCTTTCATGTATTTGTCGAGCAGAACGCACCTTGAAAACGATGCTGCTACCTGTTCGTCTCCTGCCACAGGCCACTATGGGGCTTGTATATATGTAAATAGTGTTAAGTAGATGTTTCTATTAATGATACACCATAGTTGATCTATCCCTTTTTACATGTCCTCATTGATCCCCTCTCTTCTTTCTCCAGCAGTTATTGTTTTGTCATTCGTTGTATTGTGGTCTTCATTGAGTGACTGAAATTCCCTCCCTGAATGGACCACGAACTCTTTGAAGAACTGGTAAGGTTTGAGAACTTCCTTGATCGCTTGTCAAATTTTATGCAATTTTCATGATATTAATCCATTTGTCCATCTACCGTTACAGAACCCCCTGGACCTTTCAGGAAGTGGGACATGACTGATGGCCTGGGCCTGTCAGTCAAGGAGAGATCTAGGGTGTTATTGGTGGTGTGTTTGCAAAAATGTTGCTTACCTGGGCTATATATGCTGGTGATGGGGGCAGTGTTCTTTCTCTTGTTCCTGCCAGTGTGAGAAGTACATCAAGGTGAGGTCAAGTGTCTTTCAGGTGTTCCTGGTGATAGAGAAAGGAGAGAGAAGGTGGCTGGGATGGCTTCTACATCGCTGGAATGTCTGCTGGAACAATTGAGGGAGCACGCTGCGGCTCGTGGAGCATCGCTGCGGGATCTGATGGTGGAGGCCCTGGCACCATCTCGGGAGAGGACCCCCGAGGAGAGCGAGCAGCCCCGCCAGTGGCGGAGGGAGCGGCGTTCCAGGCCTCCGATGCGTTTCAGCCCGAGTCCCCCAAGGCTTCGGGGGACCGGGGTGAGGAGTATTGTAGTGGCTGCGACGGAGCAAGATTCCATGTCGCCGGACGGATCGATCGTGCTGGATACGTCGCAGCACGGCCTTCGTGTGGGCCTGAGGCAGAGGGCTACCGCGGTGAGGCCTGCGGTGACCCCCCTCTGATTGCTGGGCCTGCAGATGGTGGATTGAATCCGAATGGCAGCGGCAGACGAAGAGGCGGTGAGCGGCAAGATGGCGGTGGAGGTCAGCAAGGTGGCGACGGAGAACCTGGTGTAGGTGCGCAGCAAGATGGCGGTGTGTTTAACTTGCAGGTGGAACGGCGGCCTCCAAGATCCAGGAGCTCTCGCGCACGTCCTGCTCTTCCGGCGGCTGGTGGGAGAGTGACGCGGTCATCTGCTTCCGGATCCGATTGTCCCCCAGCGAGTCGCAGGAAAACTGCTTCACAGATGGCGCGACGGGCACGCCCCCAAGATGGCGGCACCCATTGGGTCTGCGGGAACCAGAGGCAAGGGGCTCGTTCTAAACGGAGTTTGTTGGCTGATCAAGGGGCAGTGGCTGTTTATGAATCAGCGCTGCGGGATGTACCTCTGGGCAGAGAGGATGGAGCCGTAGGTTTTCCGGATCAGCGCTCTCGCACGGTGAGTGACTTGCATCCTGGTTCCAGTGGACGGCAGGAGGCACCGATTCCGGTTGATCGTGATGTGGCTATTCGCTCTTTGTTGGATCAGTCTCGGTTGGATGTCCTGAGGGCTGCTGTTGGTTCCTCTATGCTGCTGGCGGCACGTGAGTCTGACCTGGGGGCTGTCGCGGGATCGCGGGGCCCTGCGGGAGGCGGGTTATCTGGCGCTGCTGGCTCAGTGACAAATGGGTTGATGGAGACCTTTATTGCCGCTCTTCGGCACTGGCATGAAGAGTCAGTGGCTGCTTCAGGGGTATCTGTGCCTAGGTGTGCTGTGAGGTTGGTAGCGTCGGCCGGTGCAGCGTTTGCGCCCATTTCTGTTCAGGGGTGGCAGGAAATTTTGGTGGCTGGGGGTATGCCGGTACCTGCTTTGGTTGGCGTTGCTGCGCCTGCAGTGGTAGGGGTCCCGGTGGTGGGGGCCTTGGGAGCAAGGCCGCCATCAGGGCATTACGGACCATGATGCCGTAAGGGGCCCCGTCGGCGGAGCGGCGTGTCGCCCTTTACAGCTCCGGTATCGGACTCGATGAGTCCGAATCCGGAGCTGTGTCTCTGCTGCAGGAGCCGGAGGAGACACTGTGTCTCCTCCAGCTCCTGGCAGCTTCACTGGCTGGCTGGGCGGGGCCAAGCAACTTGTGGGGGCCTCCCAAGCACGTTGCTTTGGCTCCACCCCTCCACTCAGTGAAGCTGCGTGCCTGAGCTGGAGGGCCCAGGCTGAAGACCAGAAGAAAAGGAGAAGAAAAGAAAAGCTGAAGGAAGGAAGACAGTAGAGTAGTGAGCCAGGGTCCAGCCTAGACCCAAGGCCCAGACCCAGGACCCAGACCCAGGGCCCAGGACCCAAGGCCCAGACCCCAAGGCCCAAACCCAGGGCCCAGACCCCAGACCCCAGACCCCAAGGCCCAGACCCAGGGCCACGACCCCAAGGCCCAGACCCCAAGGCCCAGGCCCAGAACCCAAGGCCTAGACCCCAGAGCCCAGACCCCAAGGCCAGACCCAGGCCCCAGGGCCAGACCCCAAGGCCCAGACCCCAAGGTCCAGACCCCAAGGCCCAGACCCAGGCCCACACCCCAAGGCCCAGACCCAAGGCCCAGACTCAGACCCAGACCCCAAGGCCCAGACCCAAGGCCCAGACCCAGGGCCAGACCCCAAGGCCCAGACCCCAAGGCCCAGACCCAGGCCCAGGCCCCAAGACCCAGTCCCCAAGGCCCAGACCCAGGGCCAAGACCCCAAGGCCCAGACCCAGGGCCAAGACCCCAAGGCCCAGACCCCAAGGCCCAGACCCCGGGCCCAGACCCTGGGCCCAGACCCAGGGCCCAGACCCCAAGGCCCAGACCCCAGACCCCAGACCCCAGGGCCCAGACCCCAAGGCCCAGACCCAGGCCCAGACCCCAAGGCCCAAACCCCAAGGCCCAGACCCAAGGCCCAAACCAGGCCCAGACCCCAAGGCCCAGACCCATTGCCCAGACCCAAGGCCCAGACCCCAAGACCCAGTCCCCAAGGCCCAGACCCAGGGCCAAGACCCCAAAGGCCAAGACCCCAAGGCCCAGACCCAGGGCCAAGACC
>RXON01003236.1:0-43376 GCA_009667805.1 Leptobrachium leishanense
AGGATCCGTCTGTGTCACGTGCCACGCCGCCGCCGGCGGAAGAAAGGCAGATCTGGTGCTGCACCATCCTGATTTCCCCAGGCAACACCCTTCAAGCCCTGTCTTGCTGGAATTTGCTTCGAGACTCACACTTGCAGGATCAGCAGGTGCACCTAATGAGGACCTGCAGTGACTATTTAGCAGAGGCACGCCTGTCCCAGGATGCTTCTGCATTTTGCTTGCAAAGTGCCAACACTCCAAGTCTGACATCAAGCCTGCCCAGAAGCTCCATAGCTATCCTGATATCTGTGTACCGAACCCTGGCTTTCCCTGGACTCTGCATTCTGGATCACCCCTACCGGTATTGTGCCTCGAGACCCCTTTATTACACCTGTCCCAAGACTTCCCTTCTGCGCTCCCCAACCAGAGACTTTCCAGTATTGCTTCTCCATGTTTATTGTTTCCTTTAATAAATCCCCATTTGATTTGCAACATCTCAAGTATTTCCTGTGTATCACTTGCACCTTGGGCTTGCAACCTCGACCTGTGGCACTACTCGTGACAGTCTGTGTGTGGTGGCTCTTGATGCATTGACTCCAACCTCAGTCCACTCCTTGTTAAAGTCCCCAACACTTTTGAATGGCCTTTTCCTGACAATCCTCTCCAGGCTGCCGTCATCCCTGCTGCTTGTGCACCTTTTTCTTCCACACTTTTCCCTTCCACATAACTTTCTATTAATGTGCGTTTATACAGCACTTTGGGAACATCAAACTTCTTTTGCAATGATCTTTTGAGGCTTTCCCTCCTTATGGAGGGTGTCAATGATTGTTTTCTGCACAACTGTCAGGTCAGCAGTCTTTCCCATGATTGTGATTCCTACTGAACCAGACTGAGAGACCATTTAAAGGCTCAGGAACCCTTTGCAGGTGTTATGGCTTAATTAGCTGATTATTGCACCTTTTCACAATATTCTAATTTTCTGAGATTGTGGATTTGGGGTTTTCATGAGCTGTAACCATAATCATCACAATTATAACAAATCAACGGCTTGAACTATCTTGCTTTGCATGTAATGAGTCTCATATATTAGCTTCACCTTTTAAGTTGCATTACTCAAATAAATGAACTTATGCACGATTTTCAAATTTTTCGAGTTTCACCCAGGGCCGGCCCGATGATGGAGCAGCGCGGAGCGCTTGCTCCAGGCGGCGAAGATTCGACAGCGGCAAATTTTTGCGCCGCCATCGTGATCGCCAATGCACTATTTTTTTTTTCCAGTTCCGGACTGCGGCACGGCGGCAGCATCTAATTTGGCGGCCGGCGCGTTGATACACTGCGTGACTCCGCTGGCCGCTGACCACACCCACATGCTCCCATCATGCCATGCCGCTGCGTCAACACGGGAGCGCGGGATAAGACGTGTGGGCAGCGGGCGTGGCTGCTGATAGATCCTGCGGCGGTCACAACAACAACTTGTCTGGTGTTGTTGTTCACACACACTCTCCAGTCCTCCGGCTCCCGGTGGCCCCTGCCCTGGAGGACCAGCCACTGCCAGTACCCTGTGTAGGCGGGGCACACGGGTTGAAGGGAGATGTAGTTTTTCCGGCTCCGCTTCCCAGCAATGGCTGCCTGCTGCAGGGAGGTAACGTGTGTGCTGGCTGGAGCTGCAGACTGTGTGGGTGATGCTGTTCTTTAAGGCTTTATGGCGTCGAATAGGCCTGGCAGGGCACCGTGTAAATTTACACTGTAAATGGACAGCATGGTGGCAGTATGTATGAGTGATGCAGAGTCCCGGGTTAGTGTATTATTTCCAGGGGGTTAATACAACCAGCAGACAGAGAAAATACTATTCCAGACCTATTGATCCTTCTCATCATACCACCTGGAATAATAATCCTATTAATGTCAGCCTGCATGCTGCTCCTGCGCAGGATGTAATCCTACTGTCCCTAAGCATGTCACTGGGAGTTCTGCCATATGTTTAGTGCTCTAACAGGGAAGTGGTTAATGAAAACCCTTTAGAGTTGTGGCAAGGAAGGAGTTAATGCCACCTTTTAGAGTATTGGCAAAAAGGGGTTAAAGCTACAGTTTATTAGCTCTAGCAGGCGAAGGGTTAATGCCAGCCTTTCAGAGAAGGGATTAATTTATCTGAGTTCTGATATGGAAGGGGCTGTCTCTGCACTTTCAGGGCTATGGCACAGAAGCTGTCATTCTCTTTGGAGGTTTTGTCAGAGGGGGGGGGTGTAATTCCATACTTCCCTGCCACAAAGTGGTTATTGGTTAATATGCCCAATTTTTAGTGCTGTGACAGGGAAAGGGTTAATACCCACCTGATACCACTTTGGCAGGGGAGAGAGTTTTTTTTTTTTTTCAATATAAAGATTTTTATTGAGTACCATTAGAAATTTGAAGTACAAAATATGAAAGGACAATAAAGGCCACGCAGGGCCTGTCAACGCTATAAATCACATATGTGCAGTTAGTAGACATGTGCATTCGTTTTAGTACAAAACGATTTAGTCCGAATTTTGGGATAATTTAGTTTTAGTATTACTCAAGAGATACGAAACTGCTCAGTACAAAAAACGAAAGAAACTAAAATAAAATGCACTACATTTTAGTTTCAGTCCTTTTTGTGATATTACATTGATGAGTGAAAGAGACCAGCAATGAAGAGCGCAACATCGCAAAGCTACAGAAAAGGTTTGTATGCGTAATCCTTCCCGACCCCTACCCGAAAATCTGACAGTGATAGAGCTCCAGAATACTCACTCGCAGCACAGACAGTCAGCACAGGAGAGGAAACCTTTACTTAACCCTTGCATGTCTATGAGGCAGACAAGATGATAAAAGCAGCTGGAGAAGGAAAACATTCAAATAAATCACACTGAAAGCTAATGACAGAGGAGAGCTGGATAGTAAAAACCCCTTTATAACAAGCAGCGCTGGGAGAAGAGAGGGACTTTATAAAACATGTGTTATATCCCCTCCCGCTCTGCATAATAGGGGCTTAGGTCGAATACATTTTATATTATCCAGGAGCACTATCCCCCTTTCCTCATCTATAATACACGTTTTATATAAAGTCCCTCTCCTCTCCCAGTGCTGCTTGTTATAAAGTTTTTTTTACGTCTGATACATTTATTATCCAGCTCTCACAGGTACTCTGTCGTTATGAGCTGTCAGTGTGATTTATTTGAATGTTTTCCCTGGATTTAAAGTGCTTTATTTTATTATAAAAATCAATTTGCACCAGTCATCTCTTCTCTGAGCTTTCAGACCGATTTACGTTAATATTTTCCCTCTCCCCTGCTTTCATATTCCTGTGTCTCCCCCACAGAGATACAAAGTTTAAGTAAAAGTTCCCTCTCCTGTGCTGGATAAGCATTGCATTCCGAAGTTCTGCACCCTCCACATGCCAATGCAGTAGGATGTTCTATACAGAGAGGGACATTAATTAATGCAGGTGGATGTTGTATACATTGTACAGAGAGGGGTATTAATTAATGCAGGAGGATGTTCTATACATTATACAGAGAGGAGCCTTTTTTTTTTTAGCACTTTAAATCCAATGGCTGTGAGCGCTGAGATCGGCTGCTTGTTATATTATCTCTCAGTACAATGTATCAGGCTCAGCTGTTACAGTAACTGACTGTAACAGCGCTCAGAGTTTCAGTAAAACAAGGAAATAATATTGTTCTAACCTCTTATATATAAAAAATATTATTTACTAGTTTTACTGAAACTCTGAGCGCTGTGATGAGCAACAGTCAGTTACTGTAACAGCTGTGCCTGACACATTGTGCTGAGAGTGAGAGATACTGTAACAAGCAGCGATCTCAGCCCTCTGAGGAGCCACTACAATAGTTATTGTATCCACTGGTTTTCGGATGAATGAAATTAGTTTTCATACTAAAGAACTGAAAACGAATTTCTTTAGCAACTAAATAAATTGCATTTTAGGACTAATCCATTAGTTCAAAACGAAATTTTGTGCTGTGCACATGTCTAGCAGTTAGATTGTTGTCAACATTGTACGGTACTTTTTACATTGTAAATAAACAATAAGAAACAAATACAGTGGTTAATACAGTGGTGAAATAAACATAGACAAACACAAAAAAAGAGGGAAAAAGAAAAAGAAAAGGGAAACAAAGAGTAAAACATGCGGTTCGACAGGTTGAAGTAATTTTAAGAGGAGTTGTAAAAGGAATTTTGTTGTGAGGAGTTTTAAGAGTTTTTAAGGGGATGAAGAGGATCCCTTGGAGGATCTATAAGATATCCAACCTTCCCAAGTAGCCTGATACTGTGGAAGGGTGTTATGGGCCGAAGCGAACATTTCCTCGTATTTACAGATACTATCTAAACGGGTCAGAACTTCTGAGAGTGAGGGGGTGGAGGTCGAGTTCCAGTGACTAGCCAACACTAACTTGGCAACCCCGAATATTGCCGATATCAACCCTCTGGGTGGTATTTGAATGGTGATGGGGATGAAGTGTAACAGGTACGTTTCAGGCTGGAGAGGGATATCCAACGAGGTGCATAGTTTGGTCAGGCCATGGATATCAGCCCAGTAAGAGCTAATTTTCGGGCAGGACCAAAAAACGTGTAGCAAAGAACCCTTCTCTGTTGAACAATGCCAGCATACGTTGGCACCCTTGGAGATATGGTGCAGTCGAGCAGGGGTAAGGTACCAGCGGTATAATAATTTAAGATGTGCTTCTCTCATGCCAGTGCTTTTAGATAGGCGATACACTGATGACGTGGCATAAAACCAGTCCTCTCGTGAGAATGATAAATTTAGGTCCTTTTCCCATCTCAACATATATGGCAGTTTGCGTTCCGTATTAGGAGACACTAAGCAACAGTAACATAGAGACAACGGTTTCCTTAAGTTTTTTTTACCCAAGCATAGCCTGTGGAAAGCTGTCATATCTTTGTCTGGTATCGCCCCGATCCTGTGCGTTAACAATATATGTTTAATACGAAGATAGGTAAAAATTTCGTTGAAGGAAATACCAAATTCTTGTACTAGGTCTGGGAACAGTTTAATAGAGGTTGGAGCGAGAAGGTGTTGGACAAGGGTCACTCCCTGAAGCGTCCAGGAGGCAAGGTTTAGGTCAGGAGACAATCTACTTAAAAAACTAAGAGGTGCAAAACTGAGCAGTCGAAACGGTTTTAATAATGGTCTACCCCAGTGGCGCCAGGTCAGGACCGAGAGATAAGAGGAGGGAAGTATCCCTTCCAGTTTACTTCTAGGGAGAGGGTCATACCACATAAAGTCATGAATAGAATTAGGAGCGATAACGGCATTTTCCAGGCGCAGCCATACAGGAGGTTCTGAGGAGTGCAGCGCGGCCAATAATTGGGCTAATAGGGAAGCTCTATAATATCTTAACAGGTCAGGGAAGCCAAGGCCGCCCAACTCTCTCGGAGTTGTAATTGTAGTAGCCGAAACTCTAGGGGGCTTGCGTTTCCAGATGTGGGCAAATAGCATTTTCTGCAGACGTAGGAGGATATGTGCTGGGAGAAAGATCGGAACATTACGAAAATAATAAAGGATTTGCGGGAGGATTGACATTTTTAAGGAGGCCATGCGGCCCAGCCAGGTCAGATCCACTGAGTGCCATGATTGCAGTTGTTTTTCAATAGATTGCAGGAGAGGGAGATAATTATGTTTAATGATGGAGCTCCTATTTTTCATTAGGAAAATACCTAAATATTTAATAGAGTCCGAACGCCAGTTAAACGAGTATTGAGTTTTAAGATCAACCAGTGAGAGACCAGGAATATGCAAAGGGAGGGCCTGAGTCTTACCAACATTATTTTTATAGTAGGATAGCTGACCATATTTCTCAAGTAAATTAAAAAGAGGGGGGAGTGAGGTTTCTGGGGTGGATAAGTATAGGAGGATATCATCTGCAAATAGAGCGAGTTTCTGTTCGCCTGCCGGTGTAGGCAGACCTGATATAAATGTGTTCAATCTAATATGAGATGCTAACGGTTCCAATGCCAAGACAAAAATTAGCGGGGATAAAGGGCAACCTTGACGAGTGCCGTTCGTAATTGGAAAAGTAGGGGACGAAAATCCCATGCTTAACACCTTTGCCGAGGGGGTGGAATACAGAGCCATAACACTTTGGATAAACAAGGCGGGAAATTGAAAGGCCTCCAACGTTTGGCGCATAAAGCCCCAGTGCATGCGATCAAACGCTTTTTCTGCGTCTAAAGACAGTAGGAGCCCGGGGGTTCCAGAACGGTTAGCTAGGTCTATTACGTCAAACAAGCGACGTGTATTGTCACAAGTCTGCCTCCCCTGTACAAATCCTGTCTGATCCGGGTGAATCAATTTAGGGAGCAGGGGCGCGACGCGTGAGGCCAATAATTTTGCATAAAGTTTTATATCAACATTCAGTAGGGATATGGGGCGAAAATTCGCACAATGAGTGGGGGGTTTGCCAGGTTTAGGGAGTGTGACCACGGTGGCCAGGAGCATCTCTGGGGGAACTTGGCCAGTGGTTTTAATATGATTAAATAAGGCTGTCAGAGTAGGGACCAGGAGGGAGGCGAAATTTTGATAGTAGAGATTAGATAAGCCATCAGGGCCGGGTGCTTTACCCTTCGGGAGAGCCCGGATCGCTTTGTAGACGTCCTCCTCTGAGAAAGGGGCCAGCAAGTCAGCTTGCTGATAGGGCAGTAATGTCGGCAATTGCGCTTCTGCTAAGAAGGTAGAAATCTCTGCCGAGCAGGGCGGTGAAATGGCCGAGTCAAGTTTGAGATTGTAAAGGGAGCGGTAATAGTTGGCAAATTCCGAGACAATCAGCGCTGGATTACGCACTATTTGTCCCCCTAAGCTTTCAATATGGGTGATTTTAGTTTGAACGCGTCTAGCCCTGAGCTTGGAGGCCAGTAACTTTCCCGCCTTGTTACCCTGAGTATAGGAAGTGTAATTTAGTTTGCGTAGGGATCGTTCCATAGCCTGTAGGTTTAAGTGCTCCAACTCTCTCCGCAAGGAAAACAATTGAGATGCAATCGATGGGGCCGGCTTAGTCTTATTTTGGGATTCTAAGGAGGAGATTTGTTGTAAGAGAGTTGATGTTTTAAGAGTATACTGTTTTTTCCTATAAGCCCCCTGTTTAATGAAATGACCCCTGATAATCGCTTTGTGGGCTGACCACACAGAGGAGATCGCCACCTCCTCCGAAATGTTCAATCTGAAGTAGTCCTCAAGAACCGATGCTGCCCCATCCCTCCCAGCCGGGTCCACAATTAAGGAATCATTTAAACGCCACGAGCCCATACCTCGAGCCGGAAAATGAGCCCGGAAGGACAGAATCAAGGGAGCATGGTCAGACCATGTCATGGGTCCTATGTGAGCATCTAAGAGATGGTGGACCATAGTCCGGTGTATAAGGCATAAATCGATTCTGCTATAGGAGGAATGCACCTGGGAATAAAAAGTGTAATCCCTAGTCTGGGGGTGGGAGATGCGCCAGACATCATACAGGTCAACAGATTGCAGAAAATCAGTGAAGCGTCGGCCAAGAGACTTCGCTTTTTGAAGGGGAGGCGGCTTCCAGAGGACTGGCAGTCAAGGCAGGGGAGAGAGTTAATGGCTAACTGCCCTCTGGCAGGGAGGGTTAGGGTGGTCAAACCTTTTGGCTCAAAGGGGTTAATGGCCAACCTTGTGGGCATTGACAGGGAAGGAGTTAATGGTCCGTCTTGCGAGTGCTGGCAGGGAAGGGGTTAAAGGTCAGCCTTGTATGCTCTGGCAGGGAAGGGGTTAAAGGGCAGGGAAGGGGTTAAAAGTCAGCCTTGTAGGCTCTGGCAGGCAAGGGTTAATGACACATTTTTGGAGCTCCTGCAAAGGAGAGATTGTAAACTGTTAATATTGTGAGCTTAAAACTGGCTGCTATTAATATTAATGGGGCATAAAAGAGGCTGCTAATATTGATTGTGGGCATAAAGAGTGATGCCGATATTAATTGGGGGCTGTTTATATTAATTGGGGGCTGTTTATATTAATTGGGAGCATGCAGAAAGATGCTATTATTAATTTGGGGCACAGAGAGGGGTTCGTATCTTTAATGTGGTGCATAAAGACTGGGGACACTTACAGATCCACTTATAGGAATTGAGGACATGGGGTGATGTTTGGAACATTGCAGGCTGATTTAAGGTATAGAAAGGTGCGTGAGTCTGTCCGTGTGAATGTGTGTGTGTGTTTCTGTGACACACTCAAATAATCATCTCCATCCTACTCAGTGAACTATATCCTCAGTCACATCTAACCCAGCCTGACACATACTTATGGAGAATGACTGGAAACGTGAAAATAGCCAAACCAGAAAAATTCTCCCATTTATCTCACTTTCCAAATCGACTGTTTTGGACTAGATTGTTCTCTTCTCCTGCCAATTCTCCTGGTTTTCACCTCTCTCTGAATAACCCCCTTAGTGTTATACTTGGATTTTAGTTAATGGACATGGGTGTATTTTAGGGAATGTGGTGGGGGGGCAGCATTTCAGCCTTCGCTCCAGGCAGCACAATGTCTTGGGCCGGCCCTGGTTTCACCTGTATGTGTCACTGGGTGCATCCATTGTGTGATATTTCGTGTTGTAAGCTGCCCCCCCCCCCAAGTATCTTTCCATCACTTGCTCCTCACTGTGTGGCTTTGGCCATAGAATGGAGTGAATGGGTCAGTCATCGACTCATATCATTGTATTGTGTGGGATGTATTCAAAGTACATCACCAGGGGTAGATTAGAAGGCTTTTAACCCCTTCACTACCAAGTGATTTTCCAAACAAAACATTGTCAGAAACCAGTGGTTTTTTAAAAAATCATTTTTAATACATTGTGCAGTAATACCCATCTATTACTGTAATAACCTATTTGGCCAGTAGATGGCGGAATCTACAGCCAAATTGAGTGTCAGAGGTATTAACAGAAGATCTATTTTCTTCTAGGTCTCCTGCATCGGCTGGTGACAGCCCAATATCTCAGAGCTTTCCGTTGCCGATTTTAAATTTTTAGCTCTTTGGTTGTGAAATACTGTGGAAGATAAACCACAGCAGTAAAGTAAAACCTTTGCTCACATTTTTGTAAATGTTGCATCATGGAAAAAATTCACCAAATGGAAACCGGAGTTAAAAGCCTAATTTGTTTTCCACTTTTACCTGCAATTACTTCAAACAAAGCAAAAAAAACCAAAAAACACAGCAGCATGCGTTATAAAATGCGTTATATAATGTGTTTTATTTTTTTAAAAAAATTCTTTATTTAAAGAGTCATGTATCCATTAGCACATAATACACAGTAGATAAAGGAACATAGCGTTGATAGGACACAGTAACGCTTATTTTATCAATTAAACATCAAAGAATAAACCCACGAAATATGGGAAGACACCCTATTCAAAGGGAAAAACAAAAAACACATAAAAATTTAAAATAACAAATCATAAAAATAAACAAAACAAGATAAAAGGGGGGTAAAGGGGAATGTTCCAACCATCAGCTGATGGTGTGTCATGAGGTGGGACCATCAGGGACCTATCTCCTCCGACTGGAACCCCCCTTATGCCGGGATGACCTCGTATGGCAGCTAATAAGGGTTCGAGAGAGAGGAGAAAGAGAAGGGGCGAGAGGGGACAGCCCTGACGAGTGCCATTAAGGATAGGGAACCGAGTGGGGCAACAGTCCGGGATTCGGACCTGCGCAGACATACCAGAGTAAAGAGCACGCACCGTATGTGGTGTACTGTCACTTTAAGAAAGGACACTCTGGAACTGTTTACAGAGAACTCTATGATCGGCGGCCATTTTAGGTCCTGTTGTCAGTTATTCAGTTAGTGTTGTATTGGATCTGAGCTGAATAAAGAGCTGCTCTATGAACACGTCACAAACTGGTGATTGCTCCTGTTAATATGCACACAGAAAACACTACATGGTGTCAGAAGTAATGGACCTATCACTTGCCTGAAGAAAGCCATCGTGATAAGGATCTTGTTTGCAGTTTATCCAGCATCAGCATGGAGATTTTCAGACCACCAGAAGCTCTCCAGTTCACTGGAAATGTGAGTGAAAACTGGAGGAGATGGGAGCAAAGCTTTTTAATTTATGCTGAGGCAGTTGAGCTTCATAAAAAGGAGCAGAAAACCCAGATTGCCATAGCCCTGCATGTTCTGGGGGAGGAAGGCCAAGAAGTTTACAACACACTGGAATCAACCATTACTGCTGAAAGGACATTAGATTCAGTGCTCAAGTTATTCAGGGACCATTGCAATCCCAAGAAAAATGTTGTGTTTTAACGACATCAGTTTTGGACACACCCACATCTGGAGAGCAAGGTGTTGAAAGGTATATGACAGAACTTCGACTGAAGGCCAGAGACTGTGAATTCGGGGCCATACTCAGCGACATGTTAAGAGACAAATTAGTTTTCAGTGTTACTGACAGGAGACTTAAAGAACGTTTACTCAGAGAGGCTGAACTCACACTACAAAGGCAATGGACATATGTCAGGCTGCTGAAGCTACTAAAGCACAGGTTCAGGTTATGTCTGCAAACATGTCAGCGAGTGCTTGTCAGACTATTCATTCATTAAAATACAAACCTACACACAGTAAACCAGAAAAGGCTACAAGATCTGAACAGACAATAAAAGTATGCCCTAGGTCAGGGCTCGAGTCGAGCGGGAACGCGCAGGAACGGCGTTCCCGCACTTTTCCCACAGCGGGAACGCTGCGGGAACGCAGCGTTCCCGCTGTGGCCCGAGCCCGAACGCCGCCGCCGCACATTGCCGGCGGCCGGCGTGCTTCCTGTTACAAGGGCCGGTGACAGGAGGTGGAGCCGCTCGCCTGGCTGTTTCATAGTTCCCAGGCGAGCGGCTGCACTTCCTGTCAGCGGCCACTGAAGCAGGAAGCACGCGGCCGCTGGCAATGTGGAGCAGCAAAGGTGAGCTGGGCTGGGGGCAGTATCCATGAGACCAGGGGGGCAGTATCCATGAGACCAGGGGGGCATATCCATGAGACCAGGGGGGCATTATCCATGAGACCAGGGGGGCATATCCATGAGACCAGGGGGGCATTATCCATGAGACCAGGGGGGCATTATCCATGAGACCAGGGGGGCATTATCCATGAGACCAGGGGGGCATTATCCATGAGACCAGGGGGGCAGTATCCATGAGACCAGGGGGGCATTATCCATGAGACCAGGGGGGCATTATCCATGAGACCAGGGGGGCAGTATCCATGAGACGGGGGGCATTATCCATGAGACCAGGGGGGCAGTATCCATGAGACCAGGGGGGCAATATCCATGAGACCAGGGGGGCATTATCCATGAGACCAGGGGAGTATCCATGAGACCAGGGGGCAGTATCCATGAGACCAGGGGGGCAGTATCCATGAGACCAGGGGGGCAATATCCATGAGACCAGGGGGGCATTATCCATGAGACCAGGGGGGCAATATCCATGAGACCAGGGGGGCAATATCCATGAGACCAGGGGGGCAATATCCATGAGACCAGGGGGGCAATATCCATGAGACCAGGGGGACATTATCCATGAGACCAGGGGGGCAGTATCCATGAGACCAGGGGGGCATTATCCATGAGACCAGGGGGGCATTATCCATGAGACCAGGGGGGCAGTATCCATGAGACCAGGGGGGCAGTATCCATGAGACCAGGGGGGCAGTATCCATGAGACCAGGGGGCAGTATCCATGAGAGCTGGGGCAATATCCATGAGAGCTGGGGGCATTATCCATGAGAGCTGGGGCAATATCCATGAGAGCTGGGGGCATTATCCATGAGAGCTGGGGGCATTATCCATGAGAGCTGGGGGCATTATCCATGAGAGCTGGGGGCATTATCCATGAGAGCTGGGGGGGCATTATCCATATGAGCTGGGGCAATTATATCCATGTGAACTGGGGAAAATATATCCATATAACCAGTGCTGTGTATATTATTCTTGGGGTTCAGTGCTGTGTATGTTATTCTGGAGGCTCCGTGCTATGTATATTATTCTGGGGGCTCAGTGCTGTGTATATTATTCTTGGGGTTCAGTGTTGTGTATGTTATTCTGGGGGCTCAGTGCTGTGTATATTATTCTGGGGGCTCAGCGCTGTGTATATTATTCTGGGGGTTCAGCGCTGTGTATATTATTCTGGGGGTTCAGCACTGTGTATATTATTCTGGGGGGCCTGTGCCTGGATATATATATATTATATATAAAATGCGTTAGTCCAGTTGCCAAAATCACGAGTATACCTGTAAGTAGTGATACCTTTCACTGATCAGTATAGTTTCCAGTTTCCACTCTTGAAAGCTTGTCTTTTAAATGTAAAGTTAACCCAATAAAAATGGTATCACCGGCACGCACTGCTATACTCGTAATATATATATATATATATATATATAATTTTCTTCAGGTAATGGGGGTTGTGGAATTCGTGGGTGAGTTCCCTCACTTTTTTTCCCAGGACTTGACCCCTGCCCTAGGTGCAGCAAAGTACACCCATCTCAAAGATGCCCCGCATTTGGATGTGTTTGTTACATTTGCCACAAAAGAAATCACTTTGCAAGATGTTGTAAATCACAGAGGCAAGAGTGTGAAAATCTGAAAACTATAAATACTTTATCTATTGGAGCAATGCTGAGAGATATGCCTTCTAACTGTAAAAAACGCAGCCAAGCACTGAAAAACTCTGCATGGTTCTCTGAGGTGCAAATCAATGGTGCGCCCATTAATTTTAAGCTGGATACTGGTGCTGAGGCAAATGTATTACCTCACACGTCTTTAAACAGGATTCCTGGACGATTATGCATCAAAAATACTAATATTACTTTGGTTGCTTATGGAGGATCAAGAATCCTCCCAGAAGGTATTGTGTGTCTGACTGCAGCTACTCCGACACATACGGCAGAGCTCGAATTCTTTATTATGCGATGCTCCACACTTCCATTATTGGGAAAAGCAGCATGTCAGGAGCTGGATTTGCTGCGTAAAGTCCACACAGTGTCTACACAAACCATCCATACGAAAGACCATCTGATGAAATGTTACCCTGAGGTATTTCGAGGAATTGGGCAATTTAAGGGAACATACCTTATCTACTTGGACCCAAGTGCTGCTCCAGTCATACACGGATGCAGAAAAATCCCATTTTCAATACTAGGAAGGCTTAAAGAGACTCTCATGAAATTAGAAAAAGATCAGATCATTGCTAGAGTACACACCCCCACTGATTGGGTGAACAGCCTCGTTGTTACAGAAAAGAAGAATGGCACTTTGAGGGTATGTTTGGACCCTCGTGACCTCAACAAGGCTATAAAGCGGCACCACTTCAATATCCCTACCGCAGAGGACGTACAGAGTCAACTTGCAGGCAAAACCGTATTCACCATCCTTGATGAAAAGGATGGTTACTGGCAAGTGAAATTAGACAAAGAGTCATCTGAACTGTGTACTTTTAACTCCCCATGGGGGCGCTTTAGATTTTGCAGGATGCCATTTGGTATAAAGTCAGCCAGTGAAGTATTTCAGCAGAAGAATATGGAGATTTTTGGGGACATCCCAGGTGTACATATCATAGCTGATGACATGATTATTGCTGCTACATCACATGAGGAACATGATCAGATTCTCCATCAGGTATTGAATCGAGCATTAGAAGAGAACATCAAGTTCAACCCAGACAAAATTCAATTCAAGTATCAGAAGTCCGGTATATGGGACATGTCATCACCCCTGTTGGTGTTCAACCTGATATGGAGAAGGTCCAGGCAATTAGCAAAATGCCCGACCCTGAGGACAAAAAAGGGCTACAGAGATTTTTGGGCATGGTCCGGTATCTTGCACAATACATACCTGGGGAGGCAGAGATTACAGCGCCGTTGCGGAAGCTTCTTTGCAAGGATATTTTGTGGCAGTGGGGTCCGGAGCATGTTAAAGCGGTACAATCTTTAAAACAGGCACTGATTGAGGCTCCAGTATTGCGATTTTTCGACCCAAAAAAAGCAGTGGTGATTCAGGCAGATGCGTCTAAGTCAGGTCTTGGAGCGTGCTTACTTCAGGATAACTGCCCCATAGCTTATGCATCTAGAGCAATGACTACCACAGAGCAGAATTATGCCCAGATAGAGCAAGAACTATTGGCCATTGTGTATGCAACAAAAAAGTTCCACCACAGTCTGTGACCCTTCGTTTATTGCAAAATAAAATTTTGAAATACAAAAAAAGTTCCACCAGTTTGTATTCGGCAAAACAGTCACAGTTCAGTCTGACCACAAGCCTCTTGAAGCAATTCTCACTAAACCATTAAGCAAAGCGCCAGCAAGGCTCCAGCGTATGCTCTTACAACTGCAACGATATGACCTAGAGATTGTTTACACTCCTGGACGAGACATGCATATTTCTGATGCCCTTTCTAGGGCTACTGTGGATCCGCCAGAGCAAGAAGAGGACATGCTATCAGAGGAAAGGGTTGTTTATATGCTGTCAGTATCAGAAACTATTGGAGCTGATATGCTATCTTATTTACAGACTTCCACAGCAGAAGATGCAGACCTATCTCAAGGTTTGCCACAAAGGAAAAAGCAGCTTCGTCTAAGTCTACAGCCGTTTTGGCAATGTAAGCACTTGCTCCGCATGGAGGATGCTCTCCTATTGCTTGGTGACAAGATTGTGGTACCTCAGAATGCTCGCAGGAAAATTCTGGACAGTTTGCATGAGTGCCATCAAGGGATACAGAGAACCAAAATGCGGGCTCGGATGATCCTGTTCTGGCCCAGCATGTCAAAGGACATACAGCACATGGTAGAGACCTGCAAGATTTGTGCTAGCCACCAACCAGCGAATCAAAAAGAGCCATTACTCTCACACACAATTCCTCACCTTCCTTGGCAAAAACTGGCAGCGGACATTTTTGAGTGGCGAGGAGCCTCATTCCTTTTGGTAGTGGACTATTTCTCCAAGTACCCAGAAGTGTTAAAGCTGTCTGATAAATCAGCATTGTCGGTGATTGGCAAACTGAAAGAAACCTTTAGTAGACATGGCATCCCAACAGAAATCATCTGCGACCATGTACCCTTTGCGAGTGCTGAGGTGAAAGACTTTGCTGCCAAATGGGGTATAAAGTTTACTCATTCTAGTCCTGGCTACCCCCAGTCTAATGGACTAGCTGAAAGGACTGTAAAAACGATCAAACTTGTGCTCCAAAAGGCATGGGAATCAGGAGTAGATCCTCATATAGGGCTTCTGGAGTTGCGAAACACCCCAGTCACTGGTATGGCCTACTCTCCAGCACAACTTCTAATGGGCCGGGTGCTGAGGACCAAGTTACCGGTTGTTGCTGCTGCATTACAGCCACGGATCCCACAGCATGCACACCAACAACTGAGAAAATTGCAGCGCAGGCAGAAGGTGTATTATGATCATGGTGCCAAGTCACTACCACCCTTCCATAAAGGGGATGCAGTCCTTATGGAGACAACAGCGGGTTGGCAGCCTGCCACAATATCATCCATAGGTCCTGAGCCAAGATCATATGTGGTTGCCAGACCTGATGGCAGAAAGTACAGGAGAAACCGCCGTCATCTCAGGAGGGATACCACAGGTGATCAAGACCACATAGAGCCCCAGCTGCTTGTACCTGTGCGAGGAGCGGAAACAACCAGTGGCGTAGCGTGGGGGGGGGCCAACGGGGCGGTGGCCCCGGGCGCGATTTTTTACCAGCTTTTAGGGGCGCAAATTTCAAAATTTGCGCCCCTAATATTTCCCATCCAGATGCAGCCGATCAGCGCAGCGCGCTGAATGAAGGGAGGAAAATCCGGAAGTGCACTGCTGTGTCACGTGACGCCGGTGACGGAGCCAGTACGCCAGGGCCCCGCTTTTCATGTGGGCGGGAGCGCCGGGCGAGAGCAGGAGGGAGTGAGGCACATCATCATGGCAGCACATGGCAGCCGGAGGGGCAGTGCAGATGGATTGACAGGGACTGGCGACACGTGTGTGCTGTCACTGTGACGAGGCGCCGCTTTGCTGAGCTGTCGGAGTGGACACAGGCAGGCAGAGAGGAGACGAGAGGACAAGGAGCCTGGACTGGACTGTGCAGTGTCTCAGTCTGTCAACGTGCGGTGTCACGAGCTGGTGGTCGGTGAGTGAGGACTGTGAAATCAAATTCAGTGGGAAGTTAATATAGCAGAAAAAAAGGGCAGCTTTTAGTCTGATTCTCCATTGCAGTTTGTTGTGTATTACAGAGCTGCACCACAGAAACCAATGGGTTCTTTAAAGGCTCCTCTCAATGTTACATTTATATAAAATCATTTCGGATTCCAGCCTGACTGCACATTTACTCAGTGCATTTAAACCGCAATATACAACGAGTCATGACCACCTCAATCACAGGCCACATTTTTACTGATCACAACAGGACTTCCTCGAATCCGACCCAAAGTTATTTTAGGCAATTTCCCCTCAAACACTAGAGCCTGATTACCGTACGGGGGTACCTGCTGGCTGCTCCCAAGTGTGAGTGACAGGCAGGCTCAGCCTGTGTGTGTATTATATAATGTAAATGCTGGAATATCCTATATGGTTAATTGATATAATACACAGAGTCTGCTGGTTATGAGATATTCCTCTATATGAATAAAATGGATATGAAAAACCGGTTGGTTATGTGCTTTTCATATCCATTTTATTCATATACAAAATAAATTTTATTTTATTTATCTTTTGACACTGGCGATTTTTTTTCCTGCTATGGAATCCATAGAAAGAATACCATGCTGGAATAAAAAGACCTTTCATTTTCACAACTTCAAGTCTGCGGCTGTTTATACCCTAGAATACCATGTTGTTTGGCTGGAACCAAGTATCCCGAGTGGTTGTTGTATCACAGTTAAGGGGTTCAATGCCCTAACGAGTCCACAGGTTGGGGGGGCGCACAATTCTTGGCTGGCCCCGGGCGCTGACAACCCACGCTACGCCACTGGAAACAACAATGGCAGAACATACAGACTCAGAGACTGAAGTGTCAAATTTAGATGGAGACCAAGGAGCCCTAGTCCCTGTAAATTCTACAGAATCTCAGCAGATAACAACAAGAGCTGGAAGAGTGACACGCCTTCCTGAAAGACTGAAAGATTATGTCATGGGATAATGTGTATTTTGCATTCTTAACACCTGTTTATAGTTTTGTTTATTGTTCAGTAATGTTGCTTGTTTAAAGGGGGGATTTGGAATTAGTTGGGGAGATGTGGTGTACTGTCACTTTAAGAAAGGACACTCTGGAACTGTTTACAGAGAACTCTATGATCGGCGGCCATTTTAGGTCCTGTTGTCAGTTATTCAGTTAGTGTTGTATTGGATCTGAGCTGAATAAAGAGCTGCTCTATGAACACGTCACAAACTGGTGATTGCTCCTGTTAATATGCACACAGAAAACACTACACCGTATTAAGATAAAGATCTGGGAGGCCAAAGCGGGAGAGGGTAGAGAAAAGGAAAGGCCATTCCACCCTGTCAAAAGCCTTCTCTGCGTCCAATGATAAGACAAGGGAAGGCGTCGCTCGAGAAGATAGCCACTAGATCAGGTCGGCATTACGTCTAGTGTTATCAAATAGTTGATGATTAGGAACAAAACCGACCTGATCCGGATGGACTAAAAATTGTAGGAGTGGACTAAGGCGGGTCGCCAGGACCTTAGCAAGAATCTTGGGATCAAAGTTGATGAGGGATATAGGGCGGTAGCTCTCAACCGCTGCCGGGTCTTTACCCTCTTTAGGAATAAGGGCAATATTGGCCACGAGCAAATCAGGGTGGAGAGACCCACCCTCAGCGCAGTCGTTAAAAACCAACGTCAAAAAAGGGACGAGTTCTGGACGCAGCACTTTATAATACCCCCCTGAAAACCCATCCGGGCCCGGGGCCTTCGTACCTCCCAGTGCAGAGATGGCGCAACTAACCTCCTCTTCCAGGATTGGAGCACTAAGACTCGATATGTGAGAATCCTCAAGCTGCGGCAAAGAGAGGGAATCTAAGAAAGAGGAGATGGCATCTAAATGGGATTTGTCAGAGGGAGTATGGTGGGGAGAATGCTTGTATAGGTCAGAATAATATGCTGTGAAAGCCGTGCTGATCTCCTGTGGGGAGTTAACTAAGACATCGTCTACTGTTTTAACTGCAGGGATAGAGGAGAATTTACTCCGGGATTTGAGAGTGCGGGCCAGTAGAGTATCTAGTTTATTAGCCTTCTCAAAAAACAGCCGACGGGACCAGAGCAGCTGTTTGGCTACATCGTCGAGTAATAATTGTTTCAGGGAGGAGCGTGTGCGTATAAGTTCAGAGAGAAGTTCAGGGGAGGGGGAGGCCTTATGTCGCATCTCAAGGCGATGGAGGGCCTGTTGTAGAGAGACGAGTAAGTGTAATTTGGTGCGTTTTCTGTGGGTGGCAATCTTAATGAGGTGACCCCTAATGACCGCTTTCTGAGCTGCCCATGTCGTGGATAGGGATGTCTCACCAGGTGGCATGTCTTGAAAATATTGTGTCGATAAGGTACGCAGTTGTCTAATTACATCTGGATCTCGTAGAAGGGACGAATTTAACCTCCACGACCAGGAGGTCGCGAGCTTCGGGGTATGGAGATACAGCGCAATATCGGCATGGTCAGACCACGAGATAGAATTAATCTCGGCGCGAATCACATTGGACATAGCTAAACCGTTAACCAGGAAAAGGTCTATGCGAGAGTAAGACCCATGGGGAGCGGAATAGAAGGAGTAGTCTCTCACACTTGGATATAAAACACGCCATACATCAATAAGCCCTTACTTGGTGTAAAAACGGGCAAATAACGTGTCTTGTCTACCCAAGGTCAGTGTGCCTGTGGGAGCCAGGCGGTCACTCGGATCCACCGCTGGGCACGCTACTGCATTCATATCACCTCCTAATAGCACTGCCCCTCGAGGAAGGGACGATACTAAGGTGCATATGGAGTTCCAGAAGTCAACGGAGGGGTAGTAGGAGCATAAATATTCAAGAAGTGATAGGTCATAGAGTATAGGGTACCAGTAAGCAATACATATCGACCCTCAGTATCAATTTTTACGATAATAGTTGAAATGGACACGTTTTCCGAATCAAAATGGCAACTCCGTTGCGCTTGCTCAAGGCACCAGAAACATACGCCCGTGTATAGACGTGGTCAGTTAACGTAATTTTAGCAGATTTAGTGAGGTGAGTTTCCTGGAGGAACGCAATATCAATTTTATCAGATTTGAGTGTGCGGAAGAGTAATCTACGCTTCGTAGGTGAGTTAAGGCCTTTGACATTAAGAGAAGTTAGTTTCAGTGCCATGAGAAGCGCAACAGAGCACCTCGTCCAATTAGCAGTATGCCCCTAAACCAATCACTTTCCCCAGAAATAATAAAGGCCCCAGAGAAAAGATTGACCAATGTCCCAATAGCCCCATCCAGTAACGAGAGCTGAACGCTTTTGCGATGGAAGGAAAAAGCAAAAAAAAAGGGAAAAAACGACATAATCAAAAAATTTATAACAAAAGGGAAATAGAAAAGGAAGAAAAACAAAAAGTCCAAAAAGCCCGGACTTACCCATAGCCGGGACCTGTGGGGGAGAAGGGGAAAAAACCCTCACGGCCATAGAGATCAAAAAAGGCCCAGTGGAGAGCCCCCACCCACAAGGAAAAAAGCTGACCCCCGGGAAGCCCCGATCAAGAGGCTGTAGGAGTGTAACCATTCACTAAACGTTAGGAGTGGGAAACAAGTAAATACATTCCAGTCAGAGTAGCTTTTGTAAGAAGAAGAATAGCTTCCAAAGGAAAGGAGAGCCAGGGGCAGTCCAAGAAAGTACCACAAAAAGCCAGAAAAAAGGAACTGGGAAGCCCACATCACAGCGGTACTAGAAGTCGCCATGCGAAATCAGGGACAATAGGTCAACGTTGAGGGCGGTTCACTGTAATCCATTCCCTGGAGAGATGCGGGAGCGGAGGTGTAGGACCTTCAGGCGATACAAAGTCCTCCGGGGGTTGGATATCCAAGGCCCGGAAGAACTTAGTGGGATCCGAGTGCTGGAGCAGGACATACGTTTTCTTATTGCGGAATGCCAGGATCTTGAAAGGATGGCCCCAGGCAAATGCAATGTTATGGGAGCGAAGTAAATCAGCGACAGACTTCCATAGACGGCGTCGGCGAAGGGTGTCAGGAGAAATATCCTGAAAAAGCTGCAGGGCAGTCCCATCGTATAATATCGGCTTAGTACGGTTTTTCTTGAGGATAAGTTCTTTCGTGGAAAAGTGTAAAAAGCGGACAATGATATCACGAGGGCGTTCATCAGCAGTGCTGCGGGCACGTAGAGCTCTGTGAGCTCGATCGAGTTCCCAAGCGTGGTCTGGGAGCTCTGGAGCTAGCGGTCGAAGCATGGCGACAATAAAATCCCCCAGGGGGTCATCTTCCGCCCGTTCAGGTAGACCTCGGATCCTCAAATTATTCCTTCGGGACCTATTGGTCAGATCTTCCAATTGAGCTTCTAAATAATCAACCTTATGGGACATAGCATTAGAGTGGTCAATAAGGGAGTTATAGGCCCCTGAGAATTCGTCAGTACGATCCTCCAGATCTGAGGTACGCTGTCCCAAGGCCAGGATGTCAGTCTGTAGGGCCTTTGTATTACGATCCATCTCGCCTGCTAAAAAAGTTCTCATCTCGGCCATTTGGCTCAATATAGTGGCAGCATCTGCTCGGCTTACCCCTGAATCCGACTCCCCTCCATCCTCATCTCCAGAACCGACAGTGGAGGTAGGCCGCGATTTCGGGCGGCCGCCATCTTGGAGGGCTGTGGTCCGTCGCGGTGTAAACAGCAGCGCGACAGCCGTATCTTTAGATTTCGCCGATTTGGCGGGTGCAGGCATGGTCTGGGTCCCTTGCGGTGTGCAGCGGTGAGTGGCAAAGTCCCGGGGGGAGAGGATATTCGCGGTTTGCAGAGCGGGTGTAGCGGAGCTCAGGCACTAAGCGGCCATCTTAGGTGACGGCCAAGCCACGCATATAATGTGTTTTATAATGCACAAGTAAATCAGTTACATGTTATGCAAGTGGTTTTGTCACTTTAATAATTATAATTATTTTCCTTTATTTATATAGCGCCACATATTCGGCAGCGCTTTACAAGATCAGTGTACAAGGAGTTGATACATTGGAATTCCACGCATGGATGATGTGGCCTGATTCAGGGGGACCCTGTTCCCGAGGGAACTTACAATCTATAGAAGAAGTACAAGTATTTTGTGAGGTAGGCGCATCAATATCGTTGGGTGTCTTGCCCAAGGACACTCGGTGGTGGTGTCTTCTGAGTGGGATCGAGTCGGCTTTCCAGGATTGTAGATAGTGACCTGGTTTTTAGGTTGAACCCGCTTCTCGTAAAGTCGAGACTTGCTTCTCTGCAGTTGTATTGGAGGGATGTGCTGAACGGGATTGGACTTGCTTCTCCACGGTTGAAGGGCATAGATGTTACCACTGTACTCCACAGCTGATATTGTGTGGTGGGCAAGTATGTACCACTAGGTGTCTTGTCCAAGGACACTTACTGGAGAGGTGCTCTGGCCGGAATTCACACCTGGGTCTCCACAGTTATAGAGCAGTGATGTACCTCTACTCCATCCAAAATATATTCTTTCCCTGTTTTTTCTGTCCCATTCTATCAGCATGTTTTGCCTATATGGACTGACTGGGGATCAGGGGTCAAGTCCTGGGAAAAAAGTGAAGGAACTCACTCAAGAATACCAAAAAAAACATTACCCGAAGAGATTATATATATATATATATGACACACCCCCCGAGAATCATGTATAACCAGGCACAGACCCCCCTAGAATTGAATATACCCAGGCACAGACTCCCCAAGAATTGAATATAGCCAGGAACAGACCCCCAGAATTAATTATAGCCAGGCAGGGACCCCTAGAATTATACTTACCCAGCCTAAGGACCGTGTGTTCCTCCGAGCAGCTCAGGCGTGCTCCTGCACTCGGCCGCCTCCTCAGCCCTCTGCTGTGACACGCTCACGTGAGATCTCAAAAGATCTCAGCTGTAGGCCGCGTCACAGCCTTCAGCGGACTGATGAGGCAGCCGCGTGAGGAGGGATCATGCAGCGCTCAGGGGGATTGCAGCCAGTCAAGCAGCTGCTAGTGGAATGCTGTTAATGCATTCCGCTAGCAGCCCCGGCTGCCCACAGCGGGAACTTGTGTTCCTGCTGCGGGAGAAGTGCGGGAACGCTGTTCCCAAAGGACTCGAGCCCTGCTGGAGATTCTCTCATTGCTTCGCCATTTATTGCCTGACTTTTGCATCAGAACCAAGAAAAGTTACTGGAATAAAATATCACCTATTGTATGTAGAAAGGAAAGCTTTGCCCAACGGCAGCGCTGCCTGTAGCTTCAACTAAACACCAACACTTTGAATAGAGATGATTCACCATAGAATCAATATTTTCAAACCGTATATTCATAAAAAGGTTTGAATTCAGCCCAAACCCGCTTTATACCTTTTATTAAACCTTAGGGGTTATTCAGTAAGAGCCAAACTTGCCGCTGAATTGCATCGATTGGTGAATTTCCCATATGGTGCAATTTCATGGCAATTCAGCTAATCAAAAATTTGGAATTCACCAAATATTGGCGACTTGCCAGCGAAATACGGTGCAAGTCACCTCAGATTGCCGCAATTAAGCCACCCCGGCAGGCGACACCCATCCATCGTTAAGGGGTTAAACAAGTGAATCCAGTAGGTTTCAATGGGAAAAAAAAATACCATTTTTATTATTCACCAATTTATTCTCTTCCTTTGCCGCAAACAGTATTTTTACTTAAGATTTTTTTTGGCTAAATTTTTAAATAGTGGCTTTTTTATTCTTTAACAGACCTTTTTTTTATTTATAGGACTTCTATAATTATTTTCATGCATTTTTTTTGTTTTAAATACCTTTTTAAAGTTGCAGTTTTTGGGGGCTTTTCATTACCCTCAATTTGGTTACTGATCGGCTTTTTTCGGCAGCTGATCGTCAGCATTCCGCAGTCTGTGGGTTGATTGGTGGATCCCAGAGGTAATTGCTGAATTCACTGCGTGGTCGATAAATTGAACTCGAAGTGCACCGAACAAGAGAGCACTGAAATTTCTGAATATTCCCTTTTGCCTCAGCAGTTTATAGTGAAACGACAGTAAAAATGTGTTGATAGCGCTGAGGTGAACGCCGCTTCAGACGATTTGACCATTGTTCAATGCCTCAATTTCCATTCAAGCAGAGGTAGTTCCCTTGTTTGAATAAAAGCTGCAAAATTTGCTTCAAAACAACGGTATTACTGTTACCAGGGCTGGATTAATGTAGGGGCGGATGTAGCGGCTGCTAGGGATGGGCTGGCGGTTCGATGCGAACATCGACCGTTCGTGAACTTCGAACATTTCAGGCCATTCGCAAAAAGTTAAAAAAAATAAAATAATAATTTTGAATTTTGTTAAAAATGATTAAAAAATTCTTAAAATCCAAAAAAAATCTAAAAATAAAGAGACTTCTTACTACAGAATATTATAAGCAATGGTTTATTAGATATTGAATTAAAATGGAAATATTTTTATCATTGAAGCCTATGGGATAAAACAATCTTGTTGCTAAAACATCAGGCAGACGAGGCCCTCTAATCAGGCACTGGAGAGGGCAGCCCGCCGGGGCCTCCCAAGGATCCCTTGAGGAGCATGCGGCCGCCGGATGACAGAGCTGCGACTGTGCGGGCAGGCCGGTCTGGTGCATGTGGCAGAGAGCCACTGCATCTGCGGCCACGGCAGACCCCCCCCACCACCACCACAACCAGGATCCAGGGAGCCTCCACTGACTGACCATCATGCTAAGGTAAGGCGACACATTTCTAAAAGAAAAAAAAAAACAAGGACATTTTTAAATGTCCCAAGGAACATAAAAATAAAACTTTTTTTTTCTTTCTTTTTAATACTCACCTGATTCATGGATCCACCAACAAGTGCAGCCTCCCGTCTCCCACGCTGTTAGGCGCTGCATACACCGGTGCGCTGTGTGCAGCTTCTGAGAAGATACGCCATTAGTGTAGAGGGAGCGATGCAAAATGCGCAGCCGGCTTCCTCGCTACACTAATAACATTTCTTCTCAGAAGCTGTACACAGCGCGCTGGTTAAAGCTAGCGTCAGACTGTATAGGTGCTGCGCGGCAATGTGAGGATTCATATGCTGCATTAATTCTCCTTACAAATTTGGTTACTTAAACCGTTTGCATTTGGATTGTAATATTGTGACATCCAGGGCCCCGGGTGGCGATCGGGGGGCCCCCGGACGCATGGTGCCTCCAGCTGGCCGAATTCCAGGAGCTCCGGTGGCACCCGGCGCAGCTGTGAGTGATCAGGGGGTGGCGTGATGACGCGGAGCCGCGGGACCTTTAAAGCTCTGATACGCTCATCTGTAAATAGATTAATCATTACTTCTCTATAGGACAATTTCTCTGCCGAATTGCGGCGAACTGCACTGTATTTTGCTGTCAATTTGCCAGTATTTGACACATTGACAGTTTAGTGAATAGACAAATGGATAGGAAATTGCACCATATGGTGAAATTCAACGTTCGGTGCAATTCGGTGCTTATTGAATAACCCCTCCTGTTAACGGACTCACCCCACTACAAATCCACTCCTAGTTCACTCCAGCCTCACACATTCAATCTCTATGACATATATTCTGATCACATACGTACAGCCCCCAATTCAGTCACTTTCACTGAATGATTTTTTTTTTGTGTAGATCTTTTTCTGTAGATATTTTTAAAAGGGATCTTTTTTATTATTTAAACACATTTTAATGCATTTTTATTGGTTTAAATACCTACTACAATATTAGCGGAGTTCCATTTCTTTGCTTTGTATTTGCAGTCCAGCGGTCTTCAGAGGCATTCGGTTATCAGTCCAGCAGCGTCCCTGTTTTGTCCATAGTCGCTTGCAGTGGACGACCCAGGAAGTCCGCTGTCGTACGACCTAGGTTGTCCATAGTCCAAAGACATCGTCGGACGTCAGAATGCAGACGCAGTGGACAGCCAGCCTAAGTTAATGTTCCACCGCAACGCTATAACTAAATTTAAAAAAAGTGTAAATATCTATTCAGATTTCAATCATAGGGCGACCCGCGCCCCAAGTATTGTCAGTAGGAATGCACTGATACTAGAATCGGTATCGATACCAGCATTGCACAAGTACTTAGTACTCATGCAGATGCCCCCGATACCAGAAGCCAGCACCGAGTTGGCTTGCCGGCATCAGAGGGGCTGGGGCAGCTCTCAGAAGGACCTAACGGCATTCCGACGAAATACGGCCAGCCGCACGTGCCTAACAAGCGCCGCCGGCAAAGGTTCAGATTGGCAGCTCGTTGGGAAGTGGCAGCTGCGATCTCGGAGTTTGCGAGATCTCCAACTGTGCGCGGTCTCTCAAGACACGGCTGGGGTCTTCCCAATAAGCGGCCGCTCTAAAGCTTTGAAGGTGGTACTCATTGGAATGCTGCTAGAGCATTCTGAAAGCCATCCCATGTCTGGTCTGAAAAGTTGGTGTGATAGTGATATACAGGGCGTCCCATAATGCCTCTCTACATTTTCAAAAATTTATTACAGAGGCAACTGATGAGATATCTTCATCAGATTTGTTCTATGTACTCAGTGGTTATCGAGGTTTTTATCACATTGCATTCTTGTATTTCAGGTACCCTGTTGATGAATGAGAGTGTTAAATGAATCCCGTACAAAATGGCTACTCCTGAAAAGAAGGCACAGAGTGCCTTATTGAAACAAAAAACGGATCTGCAGACGTTACATAGTTACATAGTCTGAAAAAAGACATGCGTCCATCGGGTTCAGCCTCTCCCACATAACCTACTGCTGTTGATCCAAAAGAAGGCAAAAAACCCAGTCTGAAATATGCAACATACCGGGAAAAAATTCCTTCTTGACCCCAGATTTCTCCTTGGATCAAGAAGCTTTTACCCACATATTAAATATTATAACCCTTAATATTCTGTGTCTGCAGGAAGTCATCCAGTCGTTTTTTAAAAGTCTGTACAGACTCTGACCCAACCACCTCAACAGGCAGAGAATTCCACAGCTTTATTGTTCTCACCGTAAAATAACCCTTCCTATGCTTTAAGCTAAATTTTCTTTCTTCCAGTCTAAATGGATGACCCCTTGTCCTATGTATAGACCTGTTAATGAATAGGTTATCAGACAATGGTTGATAATGGCCCCGTATATATTTATATAAGGTTATCAGATCCCCTCTAAAGGCGCCGTTTCTCTAAACTAAACAGGTTTAAGCTTGTTAGTCTTTCCTCATAACTTAACCCTTCCATTCCCCTTATTAATTTAGTTGCCCGTCTCTGCACTTTTTCTAACGCTATAATATCTTTTTTTAAGACAGGTGCCCAAAATTGCACGACATATTCAAGGTACGGCCTAACCATTGATTTATACAGAGGCAAAATTATGTTTTCATCCCGTGAGTGAACTCCCCTTTTAATGCATGCCAATACTTTGCTGGCCTTGGCGGCTGCTGTTTGACATTGCACATTGTTACTTAGTTTGAAGTCTATGATTATTCCCAAATCCTTCTCCTGCTTGGATTTCCCTAACTCCGTACCATTTAGGGTATAAATTACTTGCGTGTTCTTCACTCCAAAGTGCATAACTTTGCATTTATCTAGATTAAATCTCATCTGCCATTTAAGTGCCCAGTCCCCCAATTTATCTAAATCCCTCTGCAGCGAAGTAGCATCCTGCTCACATTGCATTACTTTTCCTAGTTTTGTGTCATCTGCAAACACTGATACATGACTTTCAATGCCTATCTCAAGGTCATTTATAAATAAATTGAATAGTATAGGTCCTATAACAGACCCCTGAGGGACACCACTTACCACTGGTGTCCATCTTGAAAATGTACCATTTATGACCACTCTCTGTACCCTATCTTTTAGCCAGTTTTCTATCCAAGAACAAGTATTTTCATCTAGACCATTTTTTCTCAATTTAAATAGTAACCTTTTGTGTGGAACTGTGTCGAAAGCTTTGGCAAAATCTAAGTAAATCACATCCACTGCGACCCCCTGATCTATACTTCTACTTACTTCCTCATAGAACGTAATTAGGTTAGTCTGACATGATCTGTGTTTCATGAAACCATGCTGATTTTTGCCAATTACATTATACCTCCCAATAAATTCCTGAATATTATCCCTTAGGAACCCCTCAAATACTTTCCCAGCCACAGATGTTAAGCTCACAGGTCTATAATTCCCAGGCACAAATTTTAAACCTTTCTTAAATATAGGGACCACGTCAGCTTTTCTCCAATCCTCTGGTACTATTCCTGAAAGAAAAGAATCTTGAAAGATTAAGAACAGAGGTTTACATATTTCAACACATAGCTCTCTCAGTACTCGTGGGTGAATTCCATCTGGCCCTGGGGCTTTGTTCACATTGTTTAATTTCTGCAAAACCTTGTCCTGAGTCAACCAGTCACTTTGTATTAGTAAGTTTTTATTAATGAATTTCATGTCTCCTGTTATAGGTTTCTCTTTGATAAATACTGAAGAAAAATAATCATTCAAAATTTCTGCCTTATCCTGATCTTCCGTTAATAATAACCCTGACTCAGATTTTAGCGAACCTACATTTTCACTCTTGGGTTTTTTAGAATTTATGTACCTAAAGAATCTTTTAGGGTTGGTCTTGCTCTCTTTGGCTATTTCTTTTTCATTTTCTAGTTTAGCCCATCTAATCGCATTTTTACATGCTTTATTGGCTGCCCTATATGCTTTATAGGATGCCTCAGATTTATCAAATTTAAAAGCTTTAAATGCCTTCTTTTTATTTTTCATTTCCTTAGTTACCTTCCTACTAAGCCACATTGGTTTCAGTCTGTTTCTTTTATATTTATTAACCAGTGGAATATATTGAGACGTGTACTTTTCTAGTGTTAGTTTAAAGATATTCCACTTATCCTCCGTGTTTTTCCCGTGAAAGAGTTTCTGCCAGTCAATGACATTGAGAGCTTCCTTTATTTTAATAAAGTTGGCCTTTTTAAAATTATATGTTTTAGCATGCCCCTTATGAATGTGGTTTTTTGAGTTAATTTCAAAAGTCACCATATTATGGTCACTGTTTCCCAACTGTTCCTTTACATTAATATTTGAGAAAAGATCCACATTATTTGTTATAACCAGGTCCAGACAGTTATCCTCTCTAGTTGGTGTTTCTACCAGTTGTGACATGAAGGTATCATTTAAAATGTTCAGAAACCGGATTCCCTTTGCTGAATTACTAGTCCCACTATCCCAATTAATGTCCGGGTAATTAAAATCTCCAATAATTAAAGTGCTACCATGATGTGCAGCCTTCCTAATTTGCTCTAACAGTTGTTCTTCCTCATCATTATCTATATTAGGTGGTTTATAGCATATGCCAACCAATAGTTGACTTCCCTGTTTATTCCCCGACGAAATATTTACCCATAAGGATTCCAAATTTCCCTCATCTCTTACCAGTTGTGTAATATTAGGCTTTAAATCCTGATTTACATATAAACACACTCCACCCCCTTTCTTATGTTTCCTATCCTTTCTAAACAATGTATAACCGTTTAAGTTTACAGCCCAGTCATGCATTTCGTCCCACCATGTTTCTGTTATTCCTATAATGTCGTATTGCTTAGTGTATGCTATTACCTCTAGTTCCCCATCTTGTTATTGAGGCTCCTTGCATTAGCAAGCATACATTTAATGTTGTCTCTACCCACACATGCTGAATGCGACTTTACATTACATGCCTCCACTGTTCTGACATTACCCATCCCCCCGGCTCCACCCCCCTTAGTCTGAGCTGAAACCCTTGCGCTGTCTCCATTTTGTAAGCTACTGTATCCCTCCCCCCCTTCCACTAGTTTAAAGTCTCCTCCAACCTTTTAACCATCCTCTCCCCTAGCACAGCAGACCCTCTTCCATTCAGGTGCAATCTATCACGACTATACAGATTGTACCCCAGTGCAAAATGAGCCCAGTGCTCTAAAAACCCAAAGCCCTCCTTCCTGCACCAAGCTTTAAGCCACGCATTGACCTCCCTGATCTCCCGCTGCCTTTCCACTGTAGCACGTGGCACAGGTAGGATCTCAGAAAATACTACCTTGGAGGACCTCTTCTTCAGTTTACTTCCTAATTCCCTGAAATCATTCTTCAGGTCCTTCCATCTTCCTCTTACTTTGTCATTGGTACCAATATGGACCATGACAGCTGGGTCATCTCCAGCCCCTCCCAATAATCTATCAACTCTGTCAACCACATGCCTAACACGGGCACCCGGCAGACAGCAAACTGTCCGGTTAAGGCGATCAGCGCGACAGATTACCCTGTCTACTCTCTTAATAATAGAGTCCCCTACCACCACAACCTGTCTAGGCTTACTTGCCCTCTTTATCCCTCCCTTACTTGGTGGGCTGATCCCCCTGCTGTTAGAGGGAGCAGCCTCCTCCAGTACTGCTACACCTGAGCTGATGCACCCAACATCTTCGCTCAAAGGGGCAAATCTGTTGGTGTGCGCAAGATCAGGACTAGCCAACCTTTTCCTCTTCCCTCCCCCCTGCTACCACGTGTCACTGACACCCAGCTACCAACCTGTTCCCCAGTTAACTCCACTCCTCCCACACCCCTAGATTCCTCAACTATACTTTGCTCCGTGAGAAGCAGGCTACTTTCAAGATTGTCAATCTGCCTCAGCGTTACGATTTGCCATTCCAGATCTCCAATATGAGCTTCCAGAAGAGCTACACGTTCACAGTTGCTACAGAGATATGGACCCTGGAAGGATTCCTCCAGACATGCATACATGCAGCAGGATGTGCACTGGGTCAAACCTTCAAGCTTGCTAACACTCATACCCACAAGAGAGCAAATATGTATCCACAATTTGTACCTGTTATTTGAACTCCTGTTTTTAACTCCACTTGAAAATAGCCCACTTAGGAGTAGACCACTGAAAAGCCCTTGTGAGCACTAAGAACTAAGTATGGAACTTCAGAACTAAGTATGGAAGAGATCTACCATCACGTCCATCAATTCGTGCATGGCACAAGAAATTTACGGAGACAGGGACAGTGGTCGATAAAGGGAGGAATGGACAACCAAGAACATCTGAGGAAAACATCAATCGTGTAAGAAAAGCCTCAGATCGTTCTCCCAGAAAGTCTATGAAAGGAATTGATGGATATTTTTAATTTCCTGTATGAATATAAATATCCTGTGATTCAAATACGTACCGTAGTTAATATGTATTAATTTGAAAAGCGTGTTCTAATACAGATGGGCTATGGTTCCCCACCTTTTATGGTACATGATCCTGGGCTTAGGAATGTTGATTTAAAGAAGACCACATTCTGTAAAGTGAGGATCTCTTGTTATATCGTTACGAGGATAGGAAAATGCCGAAAGTTGAAAGCCAGAAAAAACGTCTCTGAACCATATATGGTAATAAGTGCCTGTGTGCTGACTATGTTGGTCAAACTCTGACTTGGAAATATATCTGTTTATTAGAATTCAAACACAATTCTAGCCAAAGAGATCTTGCTGATCAAAGACAGACCATATTTCTCTGAAAGAGCAACACAGTCTTGTGATTGATTTTTTCCAGAGGTCTCCGCTATAGCGTTTGCAGCATCTTGCTTTATTTTCTTATAGGAAAAGGAATTTGAAGAGGTTTCTGGAATTTCTGTTATGGTAATTATAAATTAAAAAAATAAATGATTTGATTAGCTTAACACTATCCGTACTGCTGCCAGAAAGTTAGGACCCATTTACACTAAGTAATTTATCGCGCGGTTTTTGCCACGATATCGCACATATTTCCAGGCGATATCGCTCTATGTAGCTTCTCCAAAGCATTTGAATGGAGCGGTTCACATCTCACAGCTCAATGTCGCCTGTAGCTCATCGCTGTAGCTTGTACATGACACTGTTTTCCGCGATTTGCCACGATCTGCCGCACACCACATGGTGTCGCGCAGAACGGCGATATTGCGCGATGTTATAGCTCAATGTCGCGTATATGAAAATCTCGAGGAAAAACGCGAGATTTTCATGTCGCTCAGTGTGAATGGGAACTAAGAGCTACCATGTTCAACAGTGCACAAAGTCCTACAGAAAAACCTGCGATTGTACGCTTAAAGTGCAATTGTTGCAGGCACTCGAGCCAAATGATAAACCAAGACGAAAAGCATTTGCAGTTAACATGCTGGAACGAATTTCTGAGAATGAAACTTTGTTTTAGTGATGAGCAACCTTTCATGTTTCAGGGAAACTGAACACACATAATGTGAGAATCTGGGGAATCGGAAAACCCCCATATGACTAGAGAACTTCAGCGAGATAGTCCAAAGATGAATGTGTGGTGTGGGATCTTGTGCAATTGAATCATTGGTCCGTTTTTCTTCGATGAGACAACAGTTACTGCAAATGTTTACCTTGACCTTTTGACTGAATACGTGGCACCACAACTACCTAACCTTCAAGCAACCATCATTTTCCAGCAAGATGCTGCACCACCACATTGGGGACTGCATGTTCGTGGGTTCCTATTTGAAACATTTCCAGACTGGTGGATTGGAAGGGGTGGCCCAATTCCCTGGCCACCTCATTCACCAGATATCACTCCCCTCCACTTCTTTCTATGGGGTTACGTTAAAGATATGGTGTAGGGAATAAAGGTACGGGACATTACTAATCTAAAGCAGAGGATCACTGATGCCATTGCCACCATTGATGAGGGGATGCTACAGCCAACATGGCAAGAAATCGAGTACCGTCTTGATGTGATTCGTGCAACTAAAAGGTGCCCATATAGAGGTGTATTAACCTCCCTGGCGGTCTGATTCTGACATATAAAATGTCAGAATCGGTCCTATTTATTTCGGCCCCTAGCGGAATAAGTGTGGCTCGGGGATTAACTTTCAATACCGAAAGCGGTATCCTGAGCCACACTCGGGCTGTATACTTACATGTCCTGTGCACCCTCGCTGTCCCCGCAGTCACACCGAAGCCATTCGCAAGTCATACTTTCTGGTTTAACTCCTTGCGAGAAGAGAATCAGGCAGTGTGACTTTTGCGAGCGGCTAAGGAGACTGCAGGGATTAGCGAGGGAGCGCAGGACATCGTAAACAGTGTAATCCAGCCCGAGTGGATCTTACCGCAACGACAAAAAGTAACACCCCAAAACACAGCAAGAATTTTGTGCTTGTGGAGTTGGTAGTGTCCCTTTAAGTGAATCTGTCTCAAAAATAAGTATACTAGAGGACTTTGAGATACTGTTTGCCCAGAAAGTATGGTCCCGTACCAAATAATGTGGTTAAATACGTAAAATGAATAAGTGAGTTTCAATCTGGACCTCCTATGAATCTAGTACTAATAATTCATATTAGGTTTACTAAATATCTATTGCTAAAGATTTAACAACACTTAACATAAACGTTTCAAATGATATAATGTGATGAAAACATAATAATATTATACAGAATCTGCTTTCACTAGCGAAAACGTGTGTACATGATTTCACATTGTAATACAATAACGATAATTAGCATATAAAACCCCATTTGCATAGCTTTTAATGTAAAATTAGCATGGCCCCCTGGGAAAATTTGAGATGTCACCCATTATTTACTGTAAAGACTCGGAAGGAGTAGCCCCACCCTCACCGTAACAAAAGCTCAAGAATCCAGGCAAGGAGAGGGCAGAATACAGGGAGAGCTCCGAGGTCAGGGCAGGGAAAAGACTCAGGACCCTACTACAATCCTCGTGCAGCGCATTTGCGTGAGCGCAAATGCGCTTTTGCGCGAGGAGAAAACCATTTGCGCATAACGTCGTATTACGACGTTGGCGCAAACGATGCGCGTTATCGTTTACCGCGATTGACCCTGCGCGAACCCAGCGCAAGCGCAAGTTCCTGCGCGCATCCTATACTTAACATTGTGAACGCATATGCGTTCGAGCGGATGGTATTACGATTTTCGCGCAACGTCGTACGAATGAAGTTTGCGCGAAGTATCGCAACGTCTTTGAAAACTTGGTGTTAACTTACAATATGATCGTTCTGGCCGAAATTAAATGAACCTGCACAAAAAAAAAATACAGCACAGTACAGTTACACATTCTACACATACCCAAACAATAAAATTAATAAATTGTTTAAGTTTTTATTTTTGTTGCAGCACATATACGCAGATCGACTTTGACAGGTGCAACAACCGAAACCTAGAAAATGGTGGTTCTTAATTCTGATTGGCTGAATCCGGTGAAAAAACAGTCTGCCCACCGATTCCTGCACGCAACGTTCATTTGCGCCTGGCTTTGCGCACGACAAATCTTGAAGGCTGAAAAAATGCGCTCGGATCGTAATACCGCATTAATTTTCGCGCGATAACGCATTTTGCGGTGCGCAAAAACAATTGTGCTACGCTAGCGCATTTGCGCGAAGAATGTAATAGGGCCCAGTGTTGGTTATAATTACTAAAAATCCATGTACAGTACAGATACAAGGTATTACTGTAATTTCCATCTCAAAGCAATATGCCACATACAGATATTATTTTTATATTGTGTTGCTGTCTTTAGGAAGCTTCATTGCTAATAATCTCATTCTGATCACTACAAATCCCCATATGCAGGATATCTGACCATTTTTATTTAATTTTTTTTGTCAAATTTACTGTATTGGACCAAAGGCCTTTTCTGCCTGTAAACTAACAATGCAGACCCCATTTGAAAATGTGTACACCAACTAGAGGTTAAAACCTTTCTTCCCAGCAATAATTATGTACGGGAAAGCAAATTAAAAATGAGCAAATTGACATTATTTTGATCTGATATCTATTTTGAAATAACTTTCAATTTTCACCGCATTTAATTGCTAACAAGGCATCTCATGTTTCCATTAAATGCTATGATGTGGGTTTTTTCTTCAACAAAAAGTTCTTGGTAGTGAAATAGTTAACCAAAAAGCTGTTTAGTTAACCTTAGATGGGGCGCACTATATCACAATCTTCCCTTGTTATAAAAAGCAGTTATTGTCAGAAACATTACATGGTCTTCATCTACTGCTGAATCAGGAAATGAAGCAGAGGTAAAAATTAATTTGTCTGTTCGGGTATTGATTCCCGTTCTCCGTTTCATGTCAGCTTCCTAGATTCCAGGCAGTAGAAAGCATGAAAGGGTAATGAGTTTCTGAACACACTGTCTAATGGTGCTCGCTGCCTCAAAGCTTTCAGCAGTTGCCTGGAAGCGGCTTCCCAGTAATACTAAACAACTTAAATATAATTAGCTAGAAGCCCTATAGGCTGCATTTACCCACTGGAGCACCGCTTACACTAATCCATTTATCAGGTTGACAGATGACTGAATCATTGGTAACGTGGGTCCTATTTCATTTATATTTCTGCAGTCAAAGTGTCAGAACCCACTTTGTACTGTATTCATTGAAGACTATTTGCATAGTTGGGTAGGGGCAAAAGGAAAAATATGTCAGAATATACATTACAAACACTACTTAAAAATGGGAAAGCATAGAGTGACAGTGAAATTTTACAATAAGTGGCAGAACCTATTGCTAAATCCCCCCATGCAAGTGTAAAAATTGATACAAATTGATGTGGTGTATGATATTATATTGCATTTCTCCCTCCCCCATGGAGCGTCAAAAGTTGACCTTGTCAGTGGTCGCCATTATGGAACTCTGCGGTGAACAGGCGAAAAACAGTTTTTCAAAATAATAACAGTGATATTACAATGATAATTATAATATCATATGTGTAACACAATTCATAAGGCAAGAAAGAAAAAAAAAAGGTTTGGACCTTGACTGGAATTTTGCTCTCTGATAATAGAACCCCAAATAAATGCGTTTATTATTCTGTTTTTCAGTTCTGGTGTTATTTTAGGTGTCACTTCATCAAAGAGAAAGTGGAATAAAAATGCCTAGGGATGATAAATAACCAAAAGAATGTTTTGTTGAAAATGTGAACGAGGTTGTTGATCATATAGCTACCACTTATTTGACATTTGTAAGTCAAATTCACTAACTGGCCAAAAAAAGTCACCACCTGGATTTAAATGACCAGATAGGTGCGAGCCTTTCATTGGAAATTACTACATTGATTAATATGTTTCATTTGGCAAAAATATGAGGTCTGGTGATTACCTGAATAAACTGAATAAGCAGGTGTGACAGATCTCAGTACCCCGACAGGGTTACATCTGCCAATGCCGCTTCCTTGCTATATCCCCGAGGTTCCACCCTCATGACTCTCGTGTCTTTCTCCAGTCCTTAGCCGCAGCTTAAAGATGGGTACATGTAGAGACTGAGCCTTGCAAGCATCCCACAGAAATAAGCCGAGGCTGTAGATCTGGAGCTTTTCGTTGGAATAGCTTCCACTGTGTATATAGTTGCTATCCAAACCATGAGTCATGACTTCATGTAGGGTCAGAATGGAACTCCTTTTAATTGGGAAGTCACACATACTTATATGACCAAATATGGGTTATTTCCATATACAAAACCTCCCCTAGAAACTGTTGGGAGACCTAATTAGACAAAAACAGATAATTGGTTAAATTGGTTAAACATTTGCTCAACACTCCTAGACAGACAAGACAATGGGAATTGTGATTGACAAACAGATTAAAGTTTAAAACAACAGACAATAGGGCAGTGGCAAAGAAGATTAACAACTCCTCAAATATACAGCCAATAACAGATACACAAGGACCATAACAATAGACAAATAGACAATGACTTTCTTACATAACACAGATTGCACAAACATTCTGTACACAAGAGAGGCCAATGGCACATGCACCCCAAGTCCAAAGTGACTTACGTCACAGCAAGTTCTTCCATCAATGGATTTTTTCCCCTGGTGGCAGGCATGGGCATATTTCAAGTTGACAATGCTAAGATTTATTGGGCTCAAATTGTTCAGGGAGCATGAGACATCATCATCACATATGGATTGGCTACTGCAGAGTCCAGACCTTAACCCCATTGAGAATCTTTGGTATGTTAGTTAGATTAACAACAAAGGAAGGAAGGTATGTAGAAGAGGATAAAAGTCTCGCTGACTGCCTCAATGAATATTTTTGTTCAGTCTTTGCAGGAGAAAAGGAAGGAAAGGGACCTCAGTTAGGAGGAAACACTAAAGAGACATTTACATATGAGTTTACAGAGGAGGAGGTTCTACAGCAGCTGTCTAAAGTAAAGACAAATAAGTCAATGGGGCCTGATGGGATTCACCCTAAGTTATTTAAACTCCTTGCTTGAAGGAGAAAAGTTACCAGGAAAGGCTTAATGATCTTAACATGTACAGCTTGGAAAAAAGACGAGACAGAGGAGATATGATAGAAACATTTAAATACGTAAAGGGAATCCACAAGGTAGAGGAAGGGAGTATATTTAAAAGGAAACAAAGTAGCAAAACAAGAGGACATAGTCTTAGATTAGAGGGGCAAAGGTTTAAAAGTAACATCAGGAAGCATTATTTTACTGAGAGGGTGGTGGATACATGGAACAGCCTTCCAGCAGAAGTGGTAGAGGCCAAAACAGTGATAGAATTTAATAGAAAAGAAAAAACACTTCCAGGTTCACCTTACTAAGGCTGGGGTCAGACGAGCGTAGTGTTCACGTCCGTGATTGCGCCTTAAAGTACGTCCGTGATAGCATGACAGAAAGCCCATCGGAGCCCGTTACACGAAGTACGTCCGCACTAAGGCTAGGGTCAGACTGAGGCAGTGCGAACGCGCGTTCTGGCGCACTTAATCACGGCCGTGCTAGCAGCAGATGCCGGGCAATGACGGCCAATATACGAAGTACGGTCGCACAAAAGTCCGGCTGCGCAACGCAAGTGGAAAATGAACGCATTTTTTCGAGAACGTTAAACCACTAGTACTGACGTACAGAGTGCGCTGCGTCCGCTAGCGGCGTGTGTGAGTGAATTGGAGACATCAGACGCTGCTAATGTCCGGCCAACATAACGTCCAGATGCAAGAAGTGTTTTATTGATGATCCGTACAAAATCACGGATGAAACTGCGCATAGTATGACCGCTATTGCGTATTCCGTGAAAAAATACGTCCATTCTTCGAACGCACATTTTCACGGACAACGTGAAAAATGCGTTAGTCTGACCCTAGCCTGAACTGCGGACGCACAACGGCCGCGGCCCACGGACGCAAGGCAAGCAAGAACGTACAACTCCTAGGACGGCCGCACAAAGTGCGCTGCGTCCGCAACGTCTGCATAGCTTTGTGTGTGAGTAATGGAACGTGGTCAGACGGACTGCATTTATACGTCCAGAATTTTTCACGGACAAAATGGTTTTGCTTTTTAATTTATTTTCCCTCCTACATCCGTCAAAATATACATCAGTAAATAAACGGACTGTGTGGCCACTACTGTGTCTTCCGTACTGACGTACGTCCGTGTGCACGGACGTACAGTCCGTAGAACTCACGCTCGTCTGACCCTAGCCTAAAATTTCCACTTTTTCAAAACCAAAAATGGCCAATGTGCAATCATCTAATGAATTAATATTTAAACAAAACAGTGGTTATATTATAATGATAAATGTGTATAACTTAAGGAATACTTATAGTTCAGTGGTGTTTCTTTTTTTCCCCTTCTCTCAGCATGGGGTCCCGCGATGTAGCTGTTCAGTATCCCAAGAAAAAAGGAGGGGGGAAGGTATTTCTCCACTTGATGTAAAAAAAGGCAGCAGAGCGGCAGATGATTCAATTAAAATGCATTTATTAAATCAATAAAAAGGTAGACCTTCAACTATAAAATCAATTGTTAAAATACTAATTAAGTAGGATCAACAATAACGCGCTTTCACCAATAGGCTTCATCAGTTGTTATCCTTTCTGAATGACCTTTCTGAATGATCAGTCTGTGCAAGAAGTGCAAAAAGTCCAAAAATAACCCCAAAAAAACCAAACCATGATTGAATTTAAGCAGGCATGGGATAGGCATAAGGCTATCCTAAATAAAAGATAAATCCAGGTAAAGTATCCATGTAATTGGGCAGACTAGATGGGCCGAAAGGTTCTTATCTGCCGACATTTTCTATGTTTCTATGTGCTGGAGAAAACTTTATGCAGAGCTCTGAGTCTCGAATCATCAATACAAGATCTTGTTCATAAATTAATGTAACTCTGGATGGAAATAAATGTTGTGACAGTGCGTAAGGTTATTGAGATGATGTCAATGGTAAAATCAAAGCAAAAGGTGCTTTAATGAAGTTTTAGGCTAGGGTCAGACGAGCGTGATTTCTACGGACTGTACGTCCGTGCAGTACGGACATCGTCAGTACGGATGACGCAGTAGTGGTCACACAGTCCGTTTTTTTCACTGACGGATTTTTTGACGGATGTAGGAGGGAAAAATAAATTACAATGAAAAAACATTCTGTCCGTCAAAAATGCTGGACGTATAAATGCAGTCCGTCTGACCATGCTCCATCACTCACACAGAAAGCTATGCGGACGTTGCAGACGTAGCGCACTCCGCACGTCCGTTCTAGCAGTATTACGTTCTTGCCTAACCTGCGTCCGTTTGCGGCGTCCGTCATGCGTCCGCAGTTCAGTGCGGACGTACTTCATGTGTCAGGCTCCAATGGAGTTTCTTTCATGCTATCACGGACGTACTTTTAGGCGCAATCACGGACGTGAAGACTACGCTCGTCTGACCCCAGCCTTAGAGTGTGTGACTTTTTTTGGCCGGGCAGTGTATAAAGCTATATGGTGGAAATTGGATATTTCTTGGGTTGTATTGAAAAAGCTTAATTTATATTTAATATTTATCTTTGTATATATTATACAGATGGCAAAGTCCAATTATTCCCTTCACTACTATTGTAGATGATGGTCAAGTCATTCTGCAGGAGCTCAACATCAAGTAAGCCTAATCTGGTCACATATGAAAGCAATGCAAATGGGCTCCAGAATGTTTAAAAGTAACATCAGGAAGCATTATTTTACTGAGCGGGTGGTGGATACATGAAACAGTCTTCCAGTAGAAGTGGTAGAGGCCAAAACAGTAATTGAATTTAAGCAAGCATGGGATAGGCATAAGGCTATCCTAAACAAAAGATAAATCCAGGTAAAGTATCCATGTAATTGGGCAGACTAGATGGGCCGAAAGGTTCTTATCTGCCGACATTTTTCTATGTTTCTATGTGCCCTCAAATTTTCAACACCTTGTATTTGGTATCCAAGGTGCTTAACCCTTTCCTGCCGCAGGGAATACTATGCCATCTCTGCGGCAGATGGACCTTGAAGCTGCAGGGCTTACTAGTATGCCCCATCCACTTCAATGGGCCTCCTGTATCCCTGCCCACTAGCTGGAACGAGCTGAGTGCCATTCGCTGCTGTGGGACGGTCTGGTTCAGGCCATCCGCTGCGTGGGCGGGCCGTAGGAGGGCTCGCCACAGCAGCTAGCTAGCGGGGTGTACTAGTCCAGCGTTAAAGCCTTCCCACCAGGCACCACCTGCCCAGTGTGAAAGGGTTAAGCTGCATGAGATTCACAGTGAATCTTCCACTGCTTGGAATTTTCTTTTGTGGTGCACCAGCATTTGTCACTGTCTCCAACAACAGCAATTTTTGCTAGCGTGTACGACTTCAGCAAACATAGGCACTTTAGGAATAACTTCCCAAAAAAGGGCCTTAGACTCACAAGTGCAAATATTACTACATACAATAAAATATGTTTTCTTAGGACATCTATACAACTGGATATTGATAGCAGTGTACATTTGCTTGAAGAGATGAATACACCGTAGCCTCATGACTGACTGTAGCAGTCTGCTAATACTGTTATTTCACAGAATTTTAAAGGTGTCAGAAGGGAAAACGGAAATTTATAGGTAGAGATCAACCTGATTATTTTACTTTGTTATACTACACATATCATAAAATGCAAATATATTCTTCATAATAATACACTAATAATGAAATAATGACTATACAGTTTGCGCGCTACTGAAATAAATACTCGTAGTGGCCCTTTAAGCGTACATATTTGTAAAATACAAGATCAATTCTGTAGCTACTCTGACAGAATAATAGTGTTTAGACATATCTGGCCTCCAGGGATCAATGCTTACTTAGACCAGAGATGCACTTGATCCCTAGACGTTTTGTATTTGATTGTGTTTGTATTCCTACATATTGTTGCCACGGAAACAAGGGAAGAACAAAGAAACCGGAGAACATTCCTGGAATAATTGTTCCCCCTTTACATAGCACTATGCAGGGCCAACTCTATTTCTAATTCCAGTGTCATTTCTGTCAGATGTGGTTGAAAAACACTAACACAACTGTAAAACCAATATTTAAAATGATGTTTACTTAATAGCAATCAGAAAATTAAAATCCAGTCACAGTGATTATGTGAAGATGATTTAAAATGTTTTGAAAAACACCGTGGGCCCGATTACATTCTTAACGCAAAAATGTGCGTTTTTTTTGCGCAAAGTGTTAAACGTTAACGCATGAAAATCACTGCTGGAATTACATTCCTCGTGCATTTTTTCATCCGTCGGGAAATTTCACTCATAAAACCGCCGGGCAAAAATGCGCGCAGAAATCAGTGAGCGCAATGTAATTTTTAACGCGAGTCTGTCAGAGTCCTTAATTTTTGACGCGAGTCCGTCATTTTTGTGCGGACTGCACACAACACACGTACGTTTTGACAGAAGACAAGGTAGTAGCCGTCATTTTTGACGGATTTAGTAAAAAAAAAGTACGCATCAACATTCTCCGTTGTGAATCCGCAGTTTGGTATGGTCAGGTTGTTACAATTTGCCGTTACACCAGCTTTTCAAAGACATTAAAATTATGCGCGGAAACGTTGTGCGTTAAATTTTGCGCTAAGATTGTAATACCATGCGCGCACCAGCGCAGAAACGCATTTGCGCTCACAATGTTAAGTATAGGATGCGTGGACTAAATTGCGCTCGCAAAGGGTTCGCGCAGGGTCACTCGCGTTAGACGTTAACGCACATTTTGTGCACGAACGTCGTAATACAACGTTCAGCGCAAAGGGTTTTGCCCCTCGCGGTAATGCGTTTTTGCACGTGCACAATTATGAGCAAAGAATGTAATAGGGCCGCATATTTGTCTGAATATTAAAGGAAAATCTTGATAATCAACAAAGGTAAAATGTGCAATACTATATGGCAGGAACACATCTAACTAACTATAAAACATACTGCTTTTCATCCTCTTAATTATTATTATTAATATTTCTTGTTTTTCTAAAAGACAGAGTTAAAGGGACACTCTATGCATACTGACCACTTTAGCTTATTAAAGGCCCTTACCTCCAGCCTTGTTTGGCCTATATCGCTGTGTGAAGCGGAGGGATTTCATGTGCTCACACAGCTGCCACTCAGCATACAAAATTTTAAATATCCCACCTGCTGGGGACCAAGTCATAGGTTGATGATGTCAGCACGCTCTTCCTGCATACATCATCCTGACTCGGAACACTGACAGCAGTGAGAATTTTGGGAGATGGCAGCCGAGGATTAATGCTGCGCATAGGTTTGCATGGCCAATCCATCTTTCTGCGCAGGCAATTGGGCACGACTCTATGGACAATATATATGGTGGGAACATGAGATACCACTGTCAAAACTGGGGGGGGGGCACTAGTAATTTTCACCACTAAATTATACCACTGAAAAAAACTAAATCAGTATATAAATAAGATTCCAAAATCCCAGAGTAATGTGATGCAATGATACATCTTCACTGTACTAATCTGATACTAAAATTCTATATTTCATTCAGCGGTTTTCCCTGACTTCCGATAACTGCTTCAGCGACTCCAATATTCGCAAATTATGGTGAGCATTTGTTTAATAGGGAATTCACCATATTTTCAGCTAAATGGACTTGCAAAAATGTGGTGCAAAACAAAGGGTCTAAAGGTGAATAGCTTCTAACTTCCATAACCCCTAAAATGCCATAAACCCAGGGAAATACAATAAAAATAATAAACAGTGTGGCATGTAGCCTACTCACTAACACCTAAAATGCCATTAATCAAGGGCAAACATTAAAGTATTAGACTGTGAAGCATGTTGCCTACCCATTAAACAATAAAATACCATTAATCATGGAAAAAATAAAATGTATACTGGAGAGGGATAAAGCCTGCCCATTAACCCTTAATATACATCTAAACCAAGGGAAAAATGAAAGTAATACATAATGTGATATATAGTCTGAATGTTAACCCCTGCACAGCTGAGCTGTTGCAACCCAGTGAAAAAAGAAAAGGTAACATTTTTATTTTATCATTTATGATTTTCCTCTTACACTAAATATGGTCATGTTGTATATCATTGGAAAGGCCAGACTCTGTCCTTCCAATGACACCATGATCGACTATGTACGATGCAGAGGAAGGGAGACATGGCAGTCTGAAAAAGTGAGGGAAGCTGGATGCCGATCCCTGGCAGAGGGGGGCACAAGAGGGGGCAAGGAATAACCTAGGGTGGCAATTGCCCCTCTTGCCCCCCTGTAGTGATGCCTATGCGATTGGGTAACTTGCATGTGAGAAAGTATACAAGTTCTGTGAGATATGCAATTTGTGTAGCATACAGTACATATGAAAGTTACATACACCATCACCATGTATATTTCGTAAAAAGCTCAAGGGAGTTTCACATTTCAGAGGAGTAACCAATTGCCGAGAGACAAAGTTGGAGTATTTTTTCCTAAACAAAAAAGTATATATAACCCCTTCAATGCTGGACCATTTCACCCATGTGTGCTGAGCTAATTTTTAGCGTTTGCTTTTCATCTTTAAAAGCGTTTTGAAGTCACATTTTATTATACGACCCAGACAAATTATATATCCTTTTTTCGTCAGACTCGGCAGATTCATAATATATCATTATTATATGTATACGTCATGCCCTGTCAGAATGCAATAACAAAAAATGCAAAAAAAAAGTGAATTTCCAATAATCTACAGACTTTAAAATTACTTTTTTCACATTTTATCATCCGAGCCATTACGGTTATATATTCTATGGGGTACACTTGTTAAAAAAATAAGAACCGGGAACCCATTACTTTACTTTTCTGAGAAATTACGTGATTTTAGCTAAAACCGAAAAAAAATGTTAGTGCAGCATCATGTTCACATTACAATTGAAATGTGAACAATAGTGCTGCATTAACCCATTCGCTGCTGAGCCATTTTACGTCTGTGTGCTGAGCTAA
>RXON01003238.1:0-20801 GCA_009667805.1 Leptobrachium leishanense
TAGGGCATACTGTCTAAAAAGGGTAAACAATCTGAAAGGAATCTGTTTTCCTTTGTTCCACTTCAAAGAAGCTTCATGAATATGCCAATGGCAGCCAAAGACATTCTCACAAAGTATATTCACACTTTACAGCATTTTGCAAGGTTAAAAAAGGCAAGAACGTAACGTTTGAGACATGAACTCCAGGACACTCACCTTTGAACTATTAAAACCTATTTATAGAGATTGTGTCATTGGTAACAGAAAGAGTTCAAGACCCTGATTTTTCATAGTTAACACTTTGACAGCACAAAACTGGGAAAGATGCTATCAAGTCCAAAATCAAAGATTCGGAAATAAACACAAAACCCTTGAAAATAAATACATTTCCTGAAATAATGAGCTTTACTTTATATGAGATCTACTCACAGAAAATTGATTCACGTGGCCTATATAAGAGAAAACATGAATTGGGAATGTCATCAGGATAACAGTTACTTTACAAATAATTGACATTCAATCACCAATAACTTTAGAACTCAAAAGGAAAGACTTAGCGGTAATAATTTATTTCAAACGTACACGCCCTACAGCTACCATCAGTCAGAGCAAAAGATTGAAAAAAAGGTAAAAAAGCAAACAGACAAAGCAAAGAGATCTAATACAGGTTTTTTTCAAAGAACAAAAAACTGGATTTGTAACGTAACATATTTAAAGCATTTAAGATAAATGGATCAGCAGCATCACATTTGAAAGTTGACAACTTCCAGCAGGCACATGGACAACTGATAAGAAAAAATTAAGCAAAATCAAAACCTGGATTACATTTGCATTTCCAAAAACTGGAAATGAGCACAAAATGTTAGTTCCCAGTTTAGTTATCTGAGAAATACAAACAGTTTAAGAAACATAACACCCGAGACATGAAGCACATAGATTAAGTATATCTATCAAAATTTAAGATATGAGTGTCCTTTAACTGTTTTCTCAGTCTCCTTAGAGACTGTCAAAAATTGCCAAAGCCGACTATATTTCAAGTCGTCATGGCGGGGTATTGGGTAAAGTTTTCAATTAGCAATAATCACGCCTCAGTTGAACCTCATAGGCTATGATACTGCCACTGCGCAAGAGTATTGATACACAATTTGTATTTAAAGCACCTTCCTTGTAGAGCTCTTAATAGTCAGAGTGAGTCAGATGCCTTAATTGTCACCTGGTGCTAGGGATTGTGGGAGGGAATATGCTAATTAGAGCACTAGGGCATACTGTCTAAAAAGGGTAAACAATCTGAAAGGAATCTGTTTTCCTTTGTTCCACTTCAAAGAAGCTTCATGAATATGCCAATGGCAGCCAAAGACATTCTCACAAAGTATATTCACACTTTACAGCATTTTGCAAGGTTAAAAAAGGCAAGAACGTAACGTTTGAGACATGAACTCCAGGACACTCACCTTTGAACTATTAAAACCTATTTATAGAGATTGTGTCATTGGTAACAGAAAGAGTTCAAGACACTGATTTTTCATAGTTAACACTTTGACAGCACAAAACTGGGAAAGATGCTATCAAGTCCAAAATCAAAGATTCGGGAAATAAACACAAAACCCTTGAAAATAAATACATTTCCTGGAAATAATGAGCTTTACTTTATATGAGATCTACTCACAAAAAATTGATTCACGTGGCCTATATAAGAGAAAACATGAATTGGGAATGTCATCAGGATAACAGTTACTTTACAAATAATTGACATTCAATCACCAATAACTTTAGAACTCAAAAGGAAAGACTTACAGGGTTATCCAAAGAGATCCGAATTGCTTGAGAAAGGTAACCGAACGCTGAAAATCAGCGTTCGGTTACCTTTCCTGGCCATTCGGCTATCCAGAGAGCAGGCAATTCTCCAAATCCTGGCGAATTGCCTGCACATACGGTGCCTGTTCGGTCCCTGTTCGAGGGCAGTGAAATCCCCATCAAAAAGCACTGCTTCGGCTATTCAGAGAACACAAACCAGCAGTGAAAGGTTCCCCTAATGCTCTGCCATTCGGTGGTTTAATTCGGCAAATTTATTCAGGAGAATCCCATAGACTTCAATGTTAAAAATATTCCCGTTTTAATTCAATATCTAATAAACCGTTCATTATAAAATTTAGCAGCAAAAAGTCTCTTTATTTATAGATTTTTTAGGATACTTTAAGCATTTTTCTGAATTTTTTTAAAAAAAATTAAAAGTCCGATTTTTTTTTTTTTTTTTTCAGTTTGCTTATTTTTTTTGTAACAGCCCTCTTTATGATCATTCCCTGGACCTCCTGTGAAAATTTCAGACATTTTCGCTCAGTAGTTTCTTTGCAAACAGCGTTTCTTTTTCCCAGATTCATACAAATGGTTTTTCTAATTTATTCACTGCCTCCTCTACGTCACAGCTGCTTCGGCTCTGTGTGATTCGGCTCCTTTTCGGCTCCTGTTCGGCTCCTCTTCGAAGGTTAATCCAGATGTTTTTGCTTGTTTTCAGCGTGCATTCGGTTAGTTTTCGGTGAGTTTACGGCAGCTTTTCCCTGCAATTCGGGGACCCTGTGGTGTTTGCTGAATACACCGCAGGGTCACCGAAATGCAATCGGCAAAAGGAACCGAATTGAAGAGAACGAAAAGTCACCGAACGTGCGGTGACTTTTCGAATCTCTTTGGATAACCCTGTAAGCGGTAATAATTTATTTCAAACGTACACGACCTACAGCTACCATCAGTCAGAGCAAAAGATTGAAAAAAAGGTAAAAAAGCAAACAGACAAAGCAAAGAGATCTAATACAGGTTTTTTTCAAAGAACAAAAAAATGGATTTGTAACGTAACATATTTATAGCATTTAAGATAAATGGATCAGCAGCATCACATTTGAAAGTTGACAACTTCCAGCAGGCACATGGTCAACTGATAAGAAAAAATTAAGCAAAATCAAAACCTGGATTACATTTGCATTTTCCAAAAAACTGGAAATGAGCACAAAATGTTAGTTCCCAGTTTAGTTATCTCAGAATTACAAACAGTTTAAGAACATAACACCGAGACATAAAGCACATAGATTAAGTATATCTATCAAAATTTAAGATATGAGTGTCCTTTAACTGTTTTCTCAGTCTCCTTAGAGACTGTCAAAAATTGCCAAGGCCGACTATATTTCAAGTCGTCATGGTGGGGTATTGGGTAGAGTTTTCAATTTAGCAATAATCACGCCTCAGTTGAACCGCATAGGCTATGATACTGCCACTGCGCAAGCAGTATCGATATACAATTTGTATTTAAAGCACCTTCCTTGTAGAGCTCTTCACAGTTAGAGTGAGTCAGATGCCTTAATTGTCACCTGGTGCTAGGGATTGTGGGAGGGAATATGCTAATTAGAGCACTAGGCATACTGTCTAAAAAGGGTAAACAATCTGAAAGGAATCTGTTTTCCTTTGTTCCACTTCAAAGAAGCTCATGAATATGCCAATGGCAGCCAAAGACATTCTCACAAAGTATATTCACACTTTACAGCATTTTTGCAAGGTTAAAAAAGGCAAGAACGTAACGTTTGAGACATGAACTCCAGGACACTCACCTTGAACTATTAAAACCTATTTATAGAGATTGTGTCATTGGTAACAGAAAGAGTTCAAGACACTGATTTTTCATAGTTAACACTTTGACAGCACAAAACTGGGAAAGATGCTATCAAGTCCAAAATCAAAGATTCGGGAAATAAACACAAAACCCTTGAAAATAAATACCTTTCCTGGAAATAATGAGCTTTACTTTATATGAGATCTACTCACAGAAAATTGATTCACGTGGCCTATATAAGAGAAAACATGAATTGGGAATGTCATCAGGATAACAGTTACTTTACAAATAATTGACATTCAATCACCAATAACTTTAGAACTCAAAAGGAAAGACTTAGCGGTAATAATTTATTTCAAACGTACACGCCCTACAGCTTACCATCAGTCAGAGCCAAAGATTGAAAAAAAGGTAAAAAAGCAAACAGACAAAGCAAAGAGATCTAATACAGGTTTTTTTTCAAAGAACAAAAAAATGGATTGGTAACGTAACATATTTAAAGCATTTAAGATAAATGGATCAGCAGCATCACATTTGAAAGTTGACAACTTCCAGCAGCGCACATGGTCAAATGATAAGAAAAATTTAAAGCAAAATCAAAACTGGATTACATTTGCAGTTCCATAAACTGGAAATGAGCACAAAATGTTAGTTCCCAGTTTAGTTATCTCAGAAATACAAACAGTTTAAGAAACATAACACCCGAGACATAAAGCACATAGATTAAGTATATCTATCAAAACTTTAGATATGACTGTCCTTTAACTGTTTTCTCAGTCTTCTTAGAGACTGTCAAAAATTGCCAAAGCCGACTATATTTCAAGTCGTCATGGCGGGGTATTGGGTAAAGTTTTCAATTAGCAATAATCACGCCTCAGTTGAACCTCATAAGCTATGATACTGCCACTGCGCAAGAGTATTGATATACAATTTGTATTTAAAGCACCTTCCTTGTAGAGGTCTTGACAGTTAGAGTGAGTCAGATGCCTTAATTGTCACCTGGTGCTAGGGATTGTGGGAGGTAATATGCTAATTAGAGTACTAGGGCATACTGTCTAAAAAGGGTAAACAATCTGAGAGGAAAGATTGAAAAAAGGTAAAAAAGCAAACAGACAAAGCAAAGAGATCTAATACAGGTTTTTTTCAAAGAACAAAAAAATGGATTTGTAACGTAACATATTTAAAGCATTTAAGATAAATGGATCAGCAGCATCACATTTGAAAGTTGACAACTTCCAGCAGGCACATGGACAACTGATAAGAAAAAATTAAGCAAAATCAAAACCTGGATTACATTTGCATTTCCATAAACTGGAAATGAGCACAAAATGTTAGTTCCCAGTTTAGTTATCTCAGAAATACAAACAGTTTAAGAAACATAACACACGAGACATAAAGCACATAGATTAAGTATATCTATCAAAATTTAAGATATGACTGTCCTTTAACTGTTTTCTCAGTCTCCTTAGCGACTGTCAAAAATTGCCAAAGCCGATTGTATTTCAAGTCGTCATGGCGGGGTATTGGGTAAAGTTTTCAATTAGCAGTAATCACGCCTCAGTTGAACCTCATAGGCTATGATACTGCCACTGCACAAGAGTATCGATGTACAATTTGTATTTAAAGCACCTTCCTTGTAGAGCTCTTCTCAGTTAGAGTGAGTCAGATGCCTTAATTGTCACCTGGTGCTAGGGATTGTGGGAGGGAATATGCTAATTAGAGCACTAGGGCATACTGTCTAAAAAAGGGTAAACAATCTGAAAGGAATCTGTTTTCCTTTGTTCACTTCAAAGAAGCTTCATGAATATGCAATGGCAGCCAAAGACATTCTCACAAAGTATATACACACTTTACAGCATTTGCCAAGGTTAAAAAAGGCAAGAACGTAACGTTTGAGACATGAACTCCAGGACACTCACCTTTGAACTATTAAAACCTATTTATAGAGATTGTGTCATTGGTAACAGAAAGAGTTCAAGACACTGATTTTTCATAGTTAACACTTTGACAGCACAAAACTGGGAAAGATGCTATCAAGTCCAAAATCAAAGATTCGGGAAATAAACACAAAACCCTTGAAAATAAATACATTTCCTGGAAATAATGAGCTTTACTTTATTTGAGATCTACTCACAGAAAATTGATTCACGTGGCCTATATAAGAGAAAACATGAATTGGGAATGTCATCAGGATACAGTTACTTTACAAATAATAGACATTCAATCACCAATAACTTTAGAACTCAAAAGGAAAGACTTAGCGGTAATAATTTATTTCAAACGTACACGCCCTACAGCTACCATCAGTCAGAGCAAAAGATTGAAAAAAAGGTAAAAAAGCAAACAGACAAAGCAAAGAGATCTAATACAGGTTTTTTCAAAGAACAAAAAAATGGATTTGAACGTAACATATTTAAAGCATTTAAGATAAATGGATCAGCAGCATCACATTTGAAAGTTGACAACTTCCAGCAGGCACATGGACAACTGATAAGAAAAAATTAAGCAAAATCAAAACCTGGATTACATTTGCATTTCCAAAAACTGGAAATGAGCAAAATGTTAGTTCCCAGTTTTAGTTATCTCAGAAATACAAACAGTTTAAGAAAACATAACACCCGAGACATAAAGCACATAGATTAAGTATATCTATCAAAATTTAAGATATGAGTGTCCTTTAACTGTTTTCTCAGTCTCCTTAGAGACTGTCAAAAATTGCCAAGCCGACTATATTTCAAGTCGTCAATGGCGGGGTATGGGTAAAGTTTTCAATTAGTAATAATCACGCTCAGTTGAACCTCATAGGCTATGATACTGCCACTGCGCAAGAGTATCGATATACAATTTGTATTTAAAGCACCTTCCTTGTAGAGCTCTTCTCAGTTAGAGTGAGTCAGATGCCTTAATTGTCACCTGGTGCTAGGGATTGTGGGAGGGAATATGCTAATTAGAGCACTAGGGCATACTGTCTAAAAAGGGTAAAACAATCTGAAAGGAATCTGTTTTCCTTTGTTCCAATTCAAAGAAGCTTCATGAATATGCCAATGGCAGCCAAAGACATTCTCACAAAGTATATTCAACTTTACAGCATTTTTGCAAGGTTAAAAAAGGCAAGAAACGTAACGTTTGAGACATGAACTCCAGGACACTCACCTTTGAACTATTAAAAACCTATTTATAGAGATTGTGTCATTGGTAACAGAAAGAGTTCAAGACACTGATTTTTCATAGTTAACACTTTGACAGCACAAAACTGGGAAAGATGCTATCAAGTCCAAAATCAAAGATTCGGGAAATAAACACAAAACCCTTGAAAATAAATACATTTCCTGGAAATAATGAGCTTTACTTTATATGAGATCTACACACAGAAAATTGATTCACGTGGTCTATATAAGAGAAAACATGAATTGGGAATGTCATCAGGATAACAGTTACTTTACAAATAATTGACATTCAATCACCAATAACTTTAGAACTCAAAAGGAAAGACTTAGCGGTAATAATTTATTTCAAACGTACACGACCTACAGCTACCATCAGTCAGAGCAAAAGATTGAAAAAAAGGTAAAAAAGCAAACAGACAAAGCAAAGAGATCTAATACAGGTTTTTTTCAAAGAACAAAAAAATGGATTTGTAACGTAACATATTTAAAGCATTTAAGATAAATGGATCAGCAGCATCACATTTGAAAGTTGACAACTTCCAGCAGGCACATGGTCAACTGATAAGAAAAAATTAAGCAAAATCAAAACCTGGATTACATTTGCATTTCCAAAAACTGGAAATGAGCACAAAATGTTAGTTCCCAGTTTAGTTATCTCAGAATTACAAACAGTTTAAGAAACATAACACCCGAGACATAAAGCACATAGATTAAGTATATCTATCAAAATTTAAGATATGAGTGTCCTTTAACTGTTTTCTCAGGCTCCTTAGAGACTGTCAAAAATTGCCAAAGCCGACTATATTTCAAGTCGTCATGGCGAGGTATTGGGTAAAGTTTTCAATTAGCAATAACCACGCCTCAGTTGAACCTCATAGGCTATGATACTGCCACTGCGCAAGAGTATCGAAATACAATTTGTATTTAAAGCACCTTCCTTGTAGAGCTCTTCACAGTTAGAGTGAGTCAGATGCCTTAATTGTCACCTGGTGCTAGGGATTGTGGGAGGGAATATGCTAATTAGAGCACTAGGGCATACTGTCTAAAAAGGGTAAACAATCTGAAAGGAATCTGTTTTCCTTTGTTCCACTTCAAAGAAGCTTCATGAATATGCCAATGGCAGCCAAAGACATTCTCACAAAGTATATTCACACTTTACAGCATTTTGCAAGGTAAAAAGGCAAGAACGTAACGTTTGAAACATGAACTCCAGAACACTCACCTTTGAACTATTAAAACCTATTTATAGAGATTGTGTCATTGGTAACAGAAAGAGTTCAAGACACTTATTTTTCATAGTTTACACTTTGACAGCACAAAACTGGGAAAGATGCTATCAAGTCCAAAATCAAAGATTCGGGAAATAAACACAAACCTTGATTGAAATAAATACATTTCCTGGAAATAATGAGCTTTACTTTATATGAGATCTACTCACACAGAAAATTGATTCACGTGGCCTATATAAGAGAAAACATGAATTGGGAATGTTCAGGATAACAGTTACTTTACAAATAATTGACATTCAATCACCAATAACTTTAGAACTCAAAAGGAAAGACTTAGCGGTAATAATTTATTTCAAACGTACACGCCCTACAGTCAGAGCAAAAGATTGAAAAAAAGGTAAAAAAGCAAACAGACAAAGCAAAGAGATCTAATACAGGTTTTTTTCAAAGAACAAAAAAATGGATTTGTAACGTAACATATTTAAAGCATTTAAGATAAATGGATCAGCAGCATCACATTTGAAAGTTGACAACTTCCAGCAGGCACATGGACAACTGATAAGAAAAAATTAAGCAAAATCAAAACCTGGATTACATTTGCATTTCCAAAAACTGGAAATGAGCACAAAATGTTAGTTCCCAGTTTAGTTATCTCAGAAATACAAACAGTTTAAGAAACATAACACCCGAGACATAAAGCACATAGATTAAGTATATCTATCAAAATTTAAGATATGACTGTCCTTTAACTGTTTTCTCAGTCTCCTTAGAGACTGTCAAAAATTGCCAAAGCCGACTATATTTCAAGTCGTCATGGCGGGGTATTGGGTAAAGTTTTCAACTAGCAATAATCACGCCTCAGTTGAACCTCATAGGCTATGATACTGCCACTGCGCAAGAGTATCGATATACAATTTGTATTTAAAGCACCTTCCTTGTAGAGCTCTTAACAGTCAGAGTGAGTCAGATGCCGTAATTGTCACTTGGTGCTAGGGATTGTGGGAGGGAATATGCTAATTAGAGCACTAGGGCATACTGTCTAAAAAGGGTAAACAATCTGAAAGGAATCTGTTTTCCTTTGTTCCACCTTCAAAGAAGCTTCATGAATATGCCAATGGCAGCCAAAGACATTCTCACAAAGTATATTCACACTTTACAAGCATTTTGCAAGGTTAAAAAAGGCAAGAACGTAACGTTTGAGACATGAACTCCAGGACACTCACCTTTGAACTATTAAAACCTATTTATAGAGATTGTGTCATTGGTAACAGAAAGAGTTCAAGACACTGATTTTTCATAGTTAACACTTTGACAGCACAAAACTGGGAAAGATGCTATCAAGTCCAAAATCAAAGATTCGGGAAATAAACACAAAACCCTTGAAAATAAATACATTTCCTGGAAATAATGAGCTTTACTTTATATGAGATCTACTCACAGAAAATTGATTCACGTGGCCTATATAAGAGAAAACATGAATTGGGAATGTCATCAGGATAACAGTTACTTTACAAATAATTGACATTCAATCACCAATAACTTTAGAACTCAATAGGAAAGACTTAGCAGTAATAATTTATTTCAAACGTACACGCCCTACAGCTACCATCAGTCAGAGCAAAAGATTGAAAAAAAGGTAAAAAAGCAAACAGACAAAGCAAAGAGATCTAATACAGGTTTTTTTCAAAGAACAAAAAAATGGATTTGTAACGTAACATATTTAAAGCATTTAAGATAAATGGATCAGCAGCATCACATTTGAAAGTTGACAACTTCCAGCAGGCACATGGTCAAGTGATAAGAAAAAATTAAGCAACATCAAAGCTGGATTACACTTGCATTTCCATAAACTGGAAATAAGCACAAAATGTTAGTTCCCAGTTTAGTTATCTCAGAAATACAAACAGTTTAAGAAACATAACACCCGAGACATAAAGCACATAGATTAAGTATATCTATCAAAACTTTAGATATGACTGTCGTTTAACTGTTTTCTCAGTCTCCTTAGAGACTGTCAAAAATTGCCAAAGCCGACTATATTTCAAGTCATCATGACGTGGTATTGGGTAAAGTTTTCAATTAGCAATAATCACGCCTCAGTTGAACCTCATAGGCTATGATACTGCCACTGCGCAAGAGTATCGAAATACAATTTGTATTTAAAGCACCTTCCTTGTAGAGCTCTTCACAGTTAGAGTGAGTCAGATGCCTTAATTGTCACCTGGTGCTAGGGATTGTGGGAGGGAATATGCTAATTAGAGCACTAGGGCATACTGTCTAAAAAGGGTAAACAATCTGAAAGGAATCTGTTTTCCTTTGTTCCACTTCAAAGAAGCTTCATGAATATGCCAATGGCAGCCAAAGACATTCTCACAAAGTATATTCACACTTTACAGCATTTTGCAAGGTTAAAAAAGGCAAGAACGTAACGTTTGAGACATGAACTCCAGGACACTCACCTTTGAACTATTAAAACCTATTTATAGAGATTGTGTCATTGGTAACAGAAAGAGTTCAAGACACTGATTTGTCATAGTTAACACTTTGACAGCACAAAACTGGGAAAGATGCTATCAAGTCCAAAATCAAAGATTCGGGAAATAAACACAAAACCCTTGAAAATAAATACATTTCCTGGAAATAATGAGCTTTACTTTATATGAGATCTACTCACAGAAAAATGATTCACGTGGCCTATATAAGAGAAAACATGAATTGGGAATGTCATCAGGATAACAGTTACTTTACAAATAATTGACATTCAATCACCAATAACTTTAGAACTCAAAAGGAAAGACTTAGCGGTAATAATTTATTTCAAACGTACACGACTACAGCTACCATCAGTCAGAGCAAAAGATTGAAAAAAAGGTAAAAAAGCAAACAGACAAAGCAAAGAGATCTAATACAGGTTTTTTTCAAAGAACAAAAAAATGGATTTGTAACGTAACATATTTAAAGCATTTAAGATAAATGGATCAGCAGCATCACATTTGAAAGTTGACAACTTCCAGCAGGCACATGGACAACTGATAAGAAAAAATTAAGCAAAATCAAAACCTGGATTACATTTGCATTTCCAAAAACTGGAAATGAGCACAAAATGTTAGTTCCCAGTTTAGTTATCTCAGAATTACAAACAGTTTTTTTTTATAATTCTTTATTTTGAAAAAGTTTTAAAAACAAAAAGACAGGTAAACAGCCACCTGTGACATCGCCTCGCAGGGCAGATAGGGCAAGCCTAATAAAACATGGTGTGGCTCAACTCTTAAAATCAAGGTGGAAATAAAAAAGCATACTGGTTGAGATCGGATGAAATGTAGTAAATCAGCCCTTATGCCCAGCGCTTGGCATGCCACGTAGCCGACAGGACAAGACTAACAATAAGCCACGTACGACAGGAGAGAGAAAAGAGAAGGAAAGATAAGGACAGAGAAAAAAGGAAAAAGAAAGAAGGAAAGAAAGGAAGAACCTCCCGCATCTAGCTCCCTTTAGGTGTTAATCTGGCTTTAATTAGTTTCTTCCCAACGACTCCAGGTTTTATAAAACGAGGGAAGAGAGTTGTGAATCACCGCAGACAGTTTATCCATGTGATGCGCCTCGGCTATATAAGCCCGGGCCACCTCAACGGAAGGCACCTCCCCAGCTCGCCAGTGTTTAGCGAGGGCTCGCCTAGCTCCCAACACTATCCTGTGGAAGAGTTTGCAATCCGGCCCCTGAAGGGATGCCGGTGACCTATGGAGTAGGAAGGCCCAAGGATCAAGAGGGACAGGTTGTTGAAATACCTCCTCTAATAAATCACCAATCCGGTCCCAGAAGGATCGCACCTTCGGGCACAGCCACCACATGTGAAACAGGGTACCTCGAGCCCCACAGCCCTTCCAACACACATCAGGGGTACCCGGCTGCAGATGCGAGAGCAAGACCGGGGTGGCATACCATCGGTACAACGTTTTATATGCCTGTTCTTTCAGCGTAACACATATAGACACTTTTGCAATATTTTCCCACATATCTTGCCACTCCTCCCCCTCCAACTCCTCCCCGATATCCGCCTCCCAGCGGGCAATGAATCCAGGGGTCAGCCATGGAGACATCCTCGCATGAAAAATGACTATATAAGGTGGAAATCAGAGCTTTTTGGAGCCCTTCCGGAGTCACACATGGATTCAAAAAACGTTAATTTTTGACTAGCTGCTCGTGAAATGTTATGTTGAGATAAAAAGTCTCGTATCTGTAGGAATCTGAAGTGGTCGAAGGTCCGAAGGTCACCCTTCGATTGTAGGTCCGAGAAGGAGAACCAGTTACCTCCTGGAGATCTGAAATGCTTAATCCTCTGCAGGTCGATATTTTCGAAAGCTGTAAAGGCGGAGGGGGACAGTCCCGGAACAAAAGCTCTGTTGCGTAAATATGGCATTAAAGGCGAATAGCAAGAGCAGAGGTGAAATTTGTCCCGGACGGAGTCCCAAACCCTCAGTGAGGTTAGAGTCGCTGTACAGGTGGACCGCAATAGCGGGCGGAACTCTTTGGGTAGCCAAAAATAAAATTGCGGGAGGTCTGGTGCAAATAGATCCGATTCCAAATCGGCCCAACGTTGGGAGTGTTGGGGCAGATGAAACATTACAAACTGAGCAATCTGAGCCGCTTGGAAATATTTATACAAGTGCGGAAGGCCCAGGCCCCCTCGTTCTTTAGGGCGATATAAGACATATTTAGAAACCCTTCTCCTGCCCCCCGCCCACACAAAACCCTCAATTTGGGACTGCAGCTGTCGAAGAGATCGGGGGCACACCCAGATCGGCAGGGCTTGAAATAGATATAATAATCTCAGAAGCAGGTTCATTTTAATGCAATTAATCCTGCCGATCCAGGAGACCCCCTCTCTCCCCCACCTCTCCAGGTCCTCGCCCAAAAGTTTAAACATTGCCTCATAGTTTAGGGAGTGCAATCCCTTCACATCAGGTGTAAGCCACACTCCCAGGTATTTCAACGAGGATCGAGTAAAACGGAAGCCCGAGGAACTCTCAATTTCCTGACAGATCGAGGCCGACAGGGAAAAGGGCATAGCAACCGACTTTTCAAGGTTAACCTTATAACCCGAGACTGCTGAAAAGTCGCTCAGGAGGGAGAGCAGGGGAGGAATGGAGGCGGAGGGATGGCTAAGAGTGAGCAAGACATCATCGGCGTACGCCGATACCTTGTATTCCTCTCCACCCACAGTTACTCCCGTAATATGGGGGGAGTGACGAATGGCCGATAAGAGGGGTTCGAGAGATAGGCAAAGAAAGGGGGGACAAAGGGCATCCCTGTCGCGTCCCATTTCCTACAGAGAAGCTCGTGGGAACAGTACCTGGTGTAATGACAGCTGAGGTAGGGGAATCATACAGAGATCGGAGGGTCGAGATAAAGGACATCGGGAAGCCCCACGTGGTCAAAAGTCGAAATAAAAAGGGCCATTCCAGTCGATCGAATGCCTTCTCTGCATCTAAAGAGATGAGCAGAGAGGGCAGTTGGGTGTCAGTCATTCGCTCCATCAGCACCACAGCCCGTCTGGTATTAGCAAATGCATGCCTGCCCGGGATGAACCCCACCTGATCCGGATGAATGATGGAAGCTAAAAAGGAGTTCAGTCTATTTGCCAGTATTTTTGTGAATATTTCAAAAGGGAAATGGGCCTGTTATTTTGCGGGTAAGACGGGTCCTTTCCTTCCTTTGGAATTAAAATTATGTCAGAGCGGAGAAAATCTGCTGGGGCCGGGGCACCCTCCCACAGAGACAGATAGAATTTGTGTAAGTGTGGAGACAAAGTTTGGGTAAAGGTTTTATAGTAAAAGGCAGAGAACCATCCGGGCCAGGAGCCTTGTGAGGTTTGAATGCCTTAATAACCTCAGCTATCTCTTCCTCAGATGGGGGTGTCTAAGCGCCTGTCTCTGCGCTGGGGATAGCCGGGGGAGAGGAGCACTCGACAGGAAACGGTCAATCGATTGGCCCAACGGAACAGAGTCGGAAACGTGGGTCGGGGAGTGGTTGTATAATGTCTGAAAGTATGAGGTAAACAATTTGTTAACTGTAGCTGGGGACGTGTGCAGGACTCCCTCCCCATCTCTGGCTCCCGTTATATGTTTGGACCTAGTTTTATTGCGAAGTTTAGACGCTAAAAGGGTGTGAGATTTGTTGGCAAATTCAAAATAGGTTCTCTTGGACCAAGCCAATGAGCGGGCCGCGTCCTCCCCGAGTAGTTGACGTATGGCGGTCCTGATCGTTTTAATCTGGGTGGACAAGGCGTCTGAGGGTGAAAGTTTGTTCAGGGTTTCCCATTTAGACAGGTCTTTGGTCAAAGAAACCAGGGAAGCAAGTTTTTGTTTTTTGAGTCTGCTACCTAATTGTATGAGATGGCCTCGGATCACCGTTTTATGGGCCAGCCACAGGGTGGTGGGGGAAAGGGTGGGTGAGTCATTTTCCAGAAAGTAGTCTCTAAGTTGTTGCTGCATTTCTAAGATGTGTTCAGGTTTATGTAGTAAAGAGGAATTCAGACGCCACGACCACGCCGGTGTGTAAGACGGTATGGATAACGTCATGAAGATCGGAGCGTGGTCCGACCACGTAATATCGCCGATGCTTGAGGTCGGAATTAGAGGCATCGTCGACAGGGACACCAGGAAAAGGTCTATACGGGAGTAAGAGTGATGGGGGTTGGAAAAAAAGGTGAAGTCCCTATCACCCGGGTGATGGAGGCGCCATGCATCCACCAGGGAGTGGTCAAGCATAAAGGACTCCAGGGAAGCATCCTGGGGGTATCCCGAAGGCGTCCCCGAGGAGTCCCCCGATGCCCTTCTGTCCAGAGATGGTTGAGGGACTGCATTAAAGTCTCCGCCAAAAATAACTCGACCGTCAGCTTTAGTTGTCAGTAAAGAAGATATTTCTGTCCAGAAGTCAGGGTCATAACCATTAGGAGCATAAATGTTAAATAAGGTTAGGGTGGTGGAGGCTATCTGTCCACGAGCATCAAATAACGTCCAGCTGGGTCTGAAACTTCAAGGTGTATTTTAAAGGGACAGGAGGAGTGAATCAGAGTAGCCACTCCCTTTTTCTTTTGTGGAGATGATGCCATGTAGGTAACCGGAAAGGCCCTGTCTCTTAATGAAAATTGGCGGGAGGAAGCAAAATGGGTCTCTTGGATCAATGCTATATGGCACGCGGATCGTTTGAGCTCCCTTAACAGCAAACGCCTCTTTTGGGGTGTGTTTAATCCCTTAACATTAAGGGACAAAATCTTTAAACCGCTATCCCCCATACAGAGTCAACAGGAGGTAGGCGAAAAGGGGGCAGGGCACCACAGATGTCCCCCCCATCCCCAACTGAGGGCGAGAGAGGGAAACTGGAATCAAGGGCAAGAGAGGAGGTAGAGAGAGAGAGATGAGGAAAAACAGAATAGAAAAGAAAAAAGCAAAGGAGCGGGTGGCACGCCCAAGAAACAAAGACCCACCAACAACGTAAGACAAAAACACAACATAACACAGAGAGCGCCTGGACCTATGGAGTGCCAGGCCGACCTTGGAGGGGAGGACACGGAGACCAAAACTCCCTAAACCCCAAACCCCCACACCCCCACACCCAACCAAGGTTGATAGACACTATCAATAGCTGGACATGGCATTATAACCGATAGGGGGGAGAACCCCGGGAGGGAGGGTCCCCCAACCCGCCCCGGGTAGAACCGGCAGGGCGGACCCTCCCCCAGGGGGGGCCCCCGTCCGACAATAGAAACTCAATGAGACATACCAGAAGCTTTAAATCAAATAACAAGTGAACATCAATGACATCAGTAAATGGCCCTGAGCCAAGGGCAATTAAAACAAAAGAAAAAGAAAAAGAAAAAGCCGGAGAGCAACAGCACACAGACCTCCCGTGTGGATCATATGGTGACCCACCACCATCTGGACTCCTGAGCAACAACCCTCCAATGAGGGAGAATTTTGAAGGAGAAAAGAAGAAGGAGGAACGGGCCTCCAGGCCACAGAAACATCCTCAGCCATCCCCGCTTGTGATGCCAACTCGAGTCCAGCGCTGCTGTAGACGAGGGAAGGAAGAAGGCGGGAGCCCGGGGGCGACAAAATCTTCCAGAGGTGGGCACTTCACTGCGGCCCAGAAGGCGGCAAGCTCTGAGGAGGGGGTGAGGGCCACCTGCCGGCCCGCCACCGACACTTGTAAGCGAAAGGGAAATCCCCACGTGTATGGGATGTCGTTAGCAGATAAGTGTTCTGTAATGGGGCGCCAAGCCTGCGTCGTCGGAGGGTTGCGGGATCCAAATCCTGGAACAGCTGTAGGGGTTTATCCTCAAAATCCAATTGGAAGGTGCGTGCAGCATGAAGGATCTGATGTTTCGCCGTGAAGTAATGCATGCGGAATATCACGTCGCGTGGAATAAGAGACGAAATATTCGGGGGTCTCTGAGCTCTATGAATCCGATCCATTAGCAGCTGAGCTTCCGGTATATCCGGTGCAAGGCGACGTAATATACCCAGCACCGTCCCATTGAGATCTTTAGGTGACACAGTTTCTGGGAGACCTCTCAACCTGATATTATTTCTCCTGGAACGATTAGACAGGTCCTCCATCTTGGATTCCAAGAATGAAACTCTTTTAGCTAGGTCCCCGGTGCCCTCCGCTAAGTCGTTATGGGCCTGTGTTATCTCTGCGGCCTGGTCCTCCAGTTCAGCCGTGCGTGCGCCCAGCGAATCAATCTCTCCCCGCAGTTCTGTCCCCAATTTCGCCACCTCACCCGCCAGAAAGGTCTGCATCTGGGACATCTTGATAAAGAGGCGTTCCACGTCTCCCCTCGAGGCCGGAGCCGCTAAGTCCGCTGAGGTGGATAACTCGTCCTCTGGGTACAGCGTTTCACCGTGGCCGCCATCTTGGAAGGCTTCGGCCTGCTTTTTAGCTGGGACGAAATGCTGGGCTACGGACGGGTCCGGCGGCCTCGTTTTTTTTAGCGGTTTGGAGGCTGGCATGCTGCTGGAGCTATAAGAGGCTTTTTGTGAGAAAAAAATCGGCTCAGGGGTGCTCAAACCAGAGGCTTTGGTGCTAGGTGTGCGGGAGCCTCGGGATCACACGGCCATCTTGGTTGGGCGCTAGCTCCGCCCCCCGAATTACAAACAGTTTAAGAAACATAACACCCGAGACATAAAGCACATAGATTAAGTATATCTATCAAAATTTAAGATATGAGTGTCCTTTAACTGTTTTCTCAGTCTCCTTAGAGACTGTCAAAAATTGCCAAAGCCGACTATATTTCAAGTCGTCATGGCGGGGTATTGGGTAAAGTTTTCAATTAGCAATAATCACGCCTCAGTTGAACCTCATAGGCTATGATACTGCCACTGCGCAAGAATATCGATGTACAATTTGTATTTAAAGCACCTTCCTTGTAGAGCTCTTCTCAGTTAGAGTGAGTCAGATGCCTTAATTGTCACCTGGTGCTAGGGATTGTGGGAGGAAATATGCTAATTAGGGCCACTAGGGCATACTGTCTTAAAAAGGGTAAACAATCTGAAAGGAATCTGTTTTCCTTTGTTCACTTCAAAGAAGCTTCATGAATATGCCAATGGCAGCCAAAGACATTCTCACAAAGTATATTCACACTTTACAGCATTTTGCAAGGTTAAAAAAGGCAAGAACGTAACGTTTGAGACATGAACTCCAGGACACTCACCTTTGAACTATTAAAACCTATTTATAGAGATTGTGTCATTGGTAACAGAAAGAGTTCAAGACACTGATTTTTCATAGTTAACACTTTGACAGCACAAAACTGGGAAAGATGCTATCAAGTCCAAAATCAAAGATTCGGGAAATAAACACAAAACCCTTGAAAATAAATACATTTCCTGGAAATAATGAGCTTTACTTTATATGAGATCTACTCACAGAAAATTGATTCACGTGGCCTATATAAGAGAAAACATGAATTGGGAATGTCATCAGGATAACAGTTACTTTACAAATAATAGACATTCAATCACCAATAACTTTAGAACTCAAAAGGAAAGACTTAGCGGTAATACTTTATTTCAAACGTACACGCCCTACAGCTACCATCAGTCAGAGCAAAAGATTGAAAAAAAGGTAAAAAAGCAAACAGACAAAGCAAAGAGATCTAATACAGGTTTTTTTCAAAGAACAAAAAAATGGATTTGTAACGTAACATATTTAAAGCATTTAAGATAAATGGATCAGCAGCATCACATTTGAAAGTTGACAACTTCCAGCAGGCACATGGACAACTGATAAGAAAAAATTAAGCAAAATCAAAACCTGGATTACATTTGCATTTCCAAAAACTGGAAATGAGCACAAAATGTTAGTTCCCAGTTTAGTTATCTCAGAAATACAAACAGTTTAAGAAACATAACACCCGAGACATAAAGCACATAGATTAAGTATATCTATCAAAATTTAAGATATGACTGTCCTTTAACTGTTTTCTCAGTCTCCTTAGAGACTGTCAAAAATTGCCAAAGCCGACTATATTTCAAGTCGTCATGGCGGGGTATTGGGTAAAGTTTTCAATTAGTAATAATCACGCCTCAGTTGAACCTCATAGGCTATGATACTGCCACTGCGCAAGAGTATCGATATACAATTTGTATTTAAAGCACCTTCCTTGTAGAGCTCTTAATAGTCAGAGTGAGTCAGATGCCTTAATTGTCACCTGGTGCTAGGGATTGTGGGAGGAAATATGCTAATTAGAGCACTAGGGCATACTGTCTAAAAAGGGTAAACAATCTGAAAGGAATCTGTTTTCCTTTGTTCCACTTCAAAGAAGCTTCATGAATATGCCAATGGCAGCCAAAGACATTCTCACAAAGTATATTCACACTTTACAGCATTTTGCAAGGTTAAAAAAGGCAAGAACGTAACGTTTGAGACATGAACTCCAGGACACTCACCTTTGAACTATTAAAACCTATTTATAGAGATTGTGTCATTGGTAACAGAAAGAGTTCAAGACACTGATTTTTCATAGTTAACACTTTGACAGCACAAAACTGGGAAAGATGCTATCAAGTCCAAAATCAAAGATTCGGGAAATAAACACAAAACCCTTGAAAATAAATACATTTCCTGGAAATAATGAGCTTTACTTTATATGAGATCTACACACAGAAAATTGATTCACGTGGCCTATATAAGAGAAAACATGAATTGGGAATGTCATCAGGATAACAGTTACTTTACAAATAATAGACATTCAATCACCAATAACTTTAGAACTCAAAAGGAAAGACTTAGCGGTAATAATTTATTTCAAACGTACAAGCCCTACAGCTACCATCAGTCAGAGCAAAAGATTGAAAAAAAGGTAAAAAAGCAAACAGACAAAGCAAAGAGATCTAATACAGGTTTTTTTCAAAGAAGAAAAAAATGGATTTGTAACGTAACATATTTAAAGCATTTAAGATAAATGGATCAGCAGCATCACATTTGAAAGTTGACAACTTCCAGCAGGCACATTGTCAAATGATAAGAAAAAATTAAGCAAAATCAAAGCTGGATTACATTTGCATTTCCATAAACTGGAAATGAGCACAAAATGTTAGTTCCCAGTTTAGTTATCTCAGAAATACAAACAGTTTAAGAAACATAACACCCGAGACATAAAGCACATAGATTAAGTATATCTATCTAAACTTTAGATATGACTGTCCTTTAACTGTTTTCTCAGTCTCCTAAGAGACTGTCAAAAATTGCCAAAGCCGACTATATTTCAAGTCGTCATGGCGGGGTATTGGGTAAAGTTTTCAACTAGCAATAATCACGCCTCAGTTGAACCTCATAGGCTATGATACTGCCACTGCGCAAGAGTATCGATATACAATTTGTATTTAAAGCACCTTCCATGTAGAGCTCTTAACAGTCAGAGTGAGTCAGATGCCTTAATTGTCACCTGGTGCTAGGGATTGTGGGAGGGAATATGCTAATTAGAGCACTAGGGCATACTGTCTAAAAAGGGTAAACAATCTGAAAGGAATCTGTTTTCCTTTGTTCCACTTCAAAGAAGCTTCATGAATATGCCAATGGCAGCCAAAGACATTCTCACAAAGTATATTCACACTTTACAGCATTTTGCAAGGTTAAAAAAGGCAAGAACGTAACGTTTGAGACATGAACTCCAGGACACTCACCTTTGAACTATTAAAACCTATTTATAGAGATTGTGTCATTGGTAACAGAAAGAGTTCAAGACACTTATTTTTCATAGTTAACACTTTGACAGCACAAAACTGGAAAGATGCTATCAAGTCCAAAATCAAAGATTCGGGAAATAAACACAAAACCCTTGAAAATAAATACATTTCCTGGAAATAATGAGCTTTACTTTATATGAGATCTACTCACAGAAAATTGATTCACGTGGCCTATATAAGAGAAAACATGAATGGGAATGTCATCAGGATAACAGTTACTTTACAAATAATTGACATTCAATCACCAATAACTTTAGAACTCAAAAGGAAAGACTTAGCGGTAATAATTTATTTCAAACGTACACGACCTACAGCTACCATCAGTCAGAGCAAAAGATTGAAAAAAAGGTAAAAAAGCAAACAGACAAAGCAAAGAGATCTAATACAGGTTTTTTTCAAAGAACAAAAAAATGGATTTGTAACGTAACATATTTAAAGCATTTAAGATAAATGGATCAGCAGCATCACATTTGAAAGTTGACAACTTCCAACAGGCACATGGTCAACTGATAAAAAAAATTAAGCAAAATCAAAACCTGGATTACATTTGCATTTCCAAAAACTGGAAATGAGCACAAAATGT